>JAJOOS010008193.1:0-22416 GCA_029582725.1 Solanum chiquidenum | reverse complement strand
ATATGTGCCCACGTGGACACATTACTATTTATAATTTTGCATTATTTTTTATGTCCACGTGGGAAAATATATATGTTTAAAATACGGTATTAAATAGTTTAGGGAGGTAATAGGTCCTCATGAAAGTTTAGTATCGCAACAACAAATTTGACCAAAGTTGGGGTATTTTTTAGAGCCTTGTCCCTTTTTCTATAACAAATCAAAAACTGAAATCTGACGTAAATTCTCTTACTTTTATTGCACTTTAGCCTTAGAGATTGCGTAGTAGTCAGCGTAGCTGTATCAGGGGCCAATAGATTGTTCCCACATCGGCAGTGCAACACATAAACTCTAGCTTTAAGAGGCATCATACCAGGAGCATATGTCACGACCTTACTTGAACAGGATCTGTTCTATAGGCTCGTACCACTGAATCCTTGATTTCTAAGGAGACAGGAAACCAAGTCTGGTTGATGAAGCATGGCCATGTGACCAGAGCGTGATTAACAATCAACCATGGCTCCTCGAGTTGTGGTTGCAGTAGATGGTCGTTCTTAGACCTGATTTCAGGCCTAAGATGGTCTCATGGCTGTCTGACAGACTCCCCATTCTTTTTGTTTTCCTTTTGAACGAGACCTAATTAGAAGCCAAAAATGGTTTCCAGTTTTCTTCATCTGCCTATTTAGGAAGTTTCAGAACTTTGGGTCTGTTTGCAAGTCTCACAGCTGTCTTACAAACTTTCTAATGTATCAAACGAAGAACAGAATGGTTATTTTGGCTAATTCAAGATTCAGCCAGCCTATGGATATCGTCAATTTGAATCATAAAAGAGTTGTTGAAACTTAGTCTTAAACTAAAATAAAAGAGAAATCGTGAATGATACTACCATGTTGGTCAAGGTCAGTATAGCCAGTAAGATCAGATGATTGTCGTATTTAACAAAAGTTTACGAATGTATTCTGAACATTTAACCTGTATTCATATTCTTCACAACACTCGCTACAACGTCTCACAGTCAAAAAGACTAGATGTAATAAGCATAATACTCATACAGCACTAGTGTCTTATCCAAAACCACAATGTTTTGAATTACTGGTGCACATCTATCTAATCTCCACCATTTTCAGTATCCTCTTCTTCAGCTATCTTCCTCTTTTTTTCTTCTTCCTCTACAAAATATCAATGTAGACAAGTCAAGAAAGTTTCAAAGTTGGGTAGCTGAAACAAAACTAACACATGAAACATATCGCCTCAAAATCAATAAAACAATATGCTTCAATCTTATTCATTAAAAAAAGAAAAAGAAAATAATAGACCTTCAAACCTAGGTAAAAGATCAAGATAAGATTAAAAGCATTCCAGGTTAGATTCTCAAGAAAACTATTCCATAATCTGCCAAAGATGCATTTTCTTGATCACACTTTTGTTTTTAAGAAAATAACACAGGGGAAGGGGTAGGGGAAATCCGGGATGGGATTACAAAGTAGGGATCGACCCCTCAATCAAAAAGGTGAAAGTTGAGGACCCAATCAACTAAGATTCCCCTTTAACTTCTAATATACAAAGGATTTTAGTAAAGAAAGGGAGAGTATTCCAGAATTATTTGGATTAGACAATGTTAATTCCGTATTGGTTTCATCTGACATCTCAAAAGTCAATAGTGGCTCCAACTGGACATGCGCTCTTGTGACTTGTCTGATACAACCTACAGCAGTTCAATCTAGGCAAAATGTTTGCTAGACTTTAAGTAGAAAGCTGACTTGCCTAAAAGCGTAAAGATAGGTATTTAACCCTCCACAGGTACTATGAAAATAAGATGTATTGGCAGAACGTGGAGTACAAAATTAATGCCACAATACTATTCTTTTTGCTATCATCAGGGTCACTTGCAGACAATATTGTTGAAAGGCCCGCTTAAGGCACGTTTATGCCATAAATCTCACCAAGTCTAGGTTGAGCTAAAGCATGCATCTCTTTGGATCTTCACCGATGGGCTCTGTCATTAAGAGCTCATAACTATGTAATAATATAACACAAAGTGATACATTAATGGTTAAGAAATCGTTATGACTAAACTTCAGTGATTAGGACTAGCAAAAAAAAAAAAAAAATGTACGAGAACTACATTGTTTCATCTAAACAAAACCTTAAAATATTTTTCTAGCTTGATTGACATGATTTGATGAGTATAACTTAACTACAGTTTTTTCCATTTTTTTGTTTAAAAGATTATTGTTTGTGTTAATAGTTACATTTTCTTGCATTGAAGCTGATTTTCTGGGAATCCTTGCAGCTACGATTCTATCCAGCTTTCTTTTTGTACCCGCTTAGTACCAGCTTGCTAAGATATTATTAATAAATTACTTTTATTCATAAAAAATTAAGCTATATAACTTGGAAACGATGAGGGGGGTCACAACTCACAACCAGGCTTAGAAGAGAAAGGTTCCAAGGAAACCCAATTTGATTAGAAGAAGATCTTACTAAATGATCCACAGTTACCTAATGAGCTATAACCCTAGAAAAATAAGTGGGACCAAAGGCGTAGCCCATTTTCAGGATTCAGAGCACCAAAAGGCTGGCATCATAGACACTGACTGAAAATAGCAGAGCACAATGGAGGTGAATCAAAAAGTGGATCAACACAGAAAGTGTCATCAATATAGAGGGAAACCACAGTGACCAGCATTGAAGGAGCCAAAAGATTCAGAAATAAGGAGTAACCATATGCAGCACCACCTAGGAACGTTAAAAAAAAATTAGAAACTGACCAAGCCTATTGAACCGAACTTACTTGAACCAATTGTTAGATTTCCGGATAAGTTTATAGCTATACCAAATTACTAAAAATAAATTCTTTTTGAAAAGACATTAACATATCAAAGGTATCCTTAGAACTTGTGCACGTAAATATGCCATGACATTCATATAGCTATAAGAGCATGTCACTCCTATTCCTTATTTATTTGTGTATGTAATGTTTCTCTTTTACTAATGTGCCCTTCATCACTTTTTCAGTTTTTTGCACTTTTTGCTTTGAAAAAACATTACTCAGAATTAAAATTAAACTTCAACCTTAACATGAAGTGGACTTGATATAGAGGATTTTGTAGCTAACCTGAACTAGTTTGATATTAAGTGGTGATGGAAGTTATCATTGTTCAACCTAAAAATGGGAACCATCTAGCATAGCCTATATTTATACACCACAAAAGTAAGAAGGCAATCACTATCCTTCTCTCTCCTAAAACGAAAAAGCGAGTGTAATCACGTTCATGAGATCAGACCAGATGAAGATGGCAGCAAACAATATTAAGAGTCTACTGTCAGAACAACTTTTTGATAATGAAAGAGAGTACAGACCAGGCTACTGAAGTTCTCTAAACTCACAAAGGAGCATCCAAGTGGTGCGACCAATAGCTTGCCTAAAGCAAAGTCCCAACCACTGTAAGTAAACCTACTGGGGGTACAAATGGGCCATCATGAGAGCTTTTTATGAAGGAAGATATATCTTGGAATAGTTATTTGTGTCATGTCCTGTCAGATGTTCTTACTCTTGCAAACAACAAAAGTACAAGGAACAATCTCAGCTAAGACTTCAAGAGATCAAAATGTAATCTCATGATTTTTCTTTTTCTATTTACATTACTTTTAACAAATGCTATGGAACAAAACTTTACCAAAAAAAAAAAAAAATGTTATGGAACAAGGCAATTACATACTTGAGAGTCAAATAACACACAAGAAAATCATAAGCAGAAAAAACGTACCCATAAGTTGAGTGAGTGCCTTCATGGTACGTTTCTCAAGCTTTTCAAGTTTCTTTTGCACATCCCGTCGCAGGTCCCAATTTGGCTTCTTGGGGACAATATTTAGAAATGGATCCTGATAAAATTTAACCAAAAGAAAGTCATGACAGTAAACACAACGAATATGAATCTGAAAATGAGGAAGAAAACAAAAGGAAATAAATAGTGCAATCACAGAAGCACCTCTTTCTTCTCTTCAGGAGGAGGTAGAGTCGCAATAGGATCTTCGAACTTTGGGAGTACTGGCGGAGTGACTTTTCCTTCTTGAAGCTGCTTGTCATGTGGCAGGTAATTGCGGAACTTCATTTGGACATCACTGTAATATATATCAACTAATCAATATTATGCCAAAACTAGTCCTGAGTCAGTTATTGGTAAACTCAATTCGCCTGCTCTATTCATTAGTACACTACAACAACAACATACCCAATGAGATCTCACAAGTGGGATCTGTGGAGGGTGGGGGTAAGACTGTACATAGACCTTACCCCTACCTTTGTGGAGTAGAGAGTCCGTTTCCGATAGACCCTTGGCTCAGAAGTCAGTTTTGGCTTGCCCCTTTCCACATATTAGCCAGACAGATTTAGTTTCCTGTACAAGAGGATGCTTGCTGTTCACCCTATGTATAAAGTAGCTTATGCACTGGAATTGTTACCACTATATTCGAAGCCAGAAGCAAAAGGAGGGACTTGAAACCTCTCCATTCTGCTCTATTGTTTCTAAAATTACTTCAGGGGAGGGGAGGGGAGGCTTCCACCTCAACTGCGGAAGACCGAGAGCTCAACAAGTGAGCTAGGGCTTCAACCCCTATTCGGGTCTATTTCGTTCCAATACGAAAGGATTTGTCTCTTACGGACTACAAAGTTACAATGCAAGGTATCTTTGCAGAACCCAGAATCGACGGTGACACCAACTTTTCAATTAACATCAAATTAACTAAGAAAAAATGGATAAACAAACGGGTAGTGCTTACTTTTCGTCTTCCTCTTCGTTAGTCTTGTTACCATCATCGTCAGGGGTTTGAAGAAGTTCTTGAGCTTCTCTGAGGGCTCTCAGCCTCTCCCTTCGCGCCGCTGCCGCCGCCTCTATGGCGTTTTCCTCCTCCGTCGACATTGACAATATATTTTTAAACTATTTCCCAAATTCGAACTCAAAATCACTATGGAAAACGCTCGCTGCTTCTGCAGAGTAAATAAAAGAGAGAAAAGTTGAAGAAGAGCCGCTGGTTGGATTTATATGTATTTGCTACTTTTTATTCTTTTCTTTTTTTTGCCATTTTTATTTAATTATTCTTATTTGGTGCCTATATTGGAGCTCGATTAACTTATCTACGGATAAATGCTCTTTAACAAAGATAATTCTGTATCAGGGATTTCAAACCTGTGACCTATGATTCCCACTCCCTTATTGATATGTATTAGCAACTTAATTGCACTAAATAAAATAATTTAATTTGTTATAAGTTGAAATAAAAATAATATGAGTTTCCTACCTAATATTTCAAGTGTGAAACTCAAACAACTAATATTTCAGGTGCATTTCAATAAATATGTTTTGATAGTTCAAGTATGAAATTAAAAAAAGACAAGATATTTTAAGCGTATTTTTTATCTTTAATAAAAATATATATATAATAAATTGTATATATATAATTACAAGATTTATGTATATAACTTATTGTAGTTTGGTTCGGTTTTTTATTAGGTTTGTTTTGAATGAAATCAAATAGAATGATATCAATTTTTTAAAGTTTAAAACCAAATCAAAGTTATTCAATTCTTGTAGACACATCAATCACTCAAAAGTTATTCATCCCAAGTTCTTCCTTGTAATGAAATAAATTATCAATAGCAAAATCCACTTATGAACAGTATTTTTTTTTTTAAAATGTTATATTATATGGTCAAAACCATATCATTGCATATCAATTCTCACCAGTCGATGCTTTTTGATATTTCAAATTGTCCTCTCATAAAATAACAGAAGGTAGGAAATGATTTCATATACTATACTATGACAACAAATGCCCCGTGAAATCCCACTAGGTGGGGTCTGAAGAAGGTAGAGTGTACGCAAGACCTTACCACTACCTCGTAGAGGTAGAGAGACTGTTTCTGAAAGACACAGAGTCATACACTATACTACAACATCAAAATTTCTGGTAGTTCACTGTGATTGGCTATTTATACTTTGGTGTAACAGAAAGCATGAAATAATTTCAACTAGTTGCCAGCCATTGGAAAACCTTCTATTTCAGGCATGTGTATAACGCAACGCAAACAAGTCCCATTTTTCATCAGATTGAAAGCTGTGTTTATGTCCTCGAATGTCAGATTATGTGTGATCAAGTCATCTAACTCGATTTCCTGCAAACAAAACCTCACAATGGCTTAATATTCAAATGTTGAGAGTCGTTTGTTGTAAATGAGCGCGATGTTTTAAGGTTTTTCATCAAGCTGTAAGAAAGTGTAACAATCTACCTTCTTTAGGTACATTTCAACTAATGAAGGAATTTCAGACTTCGGTTTCCATCCTCCAAATAGAGATCCTGTCAATGTTCTACCGTTAAGAAGAAGTCCAAAATGAGTTGTTACCTCCGGCTTCTGCTTGGGTACTCCAAGTGTGACAGTCAAGCCCCATCCCTAACACAAATAGGAGACGACAGAAAATTGATGGTAAAAAGAGAGAAATGTATGTCTGTGAGAATACCGAAGAGTACATGAAATGAGGTCTTAATACTTACATCACAACAAGACTGCAAAGCAGTGGTAACCATTCCTGTATCTCCAATACATTCAAATGCATAGTCTGCACCTCCACCAGTTAGGCGATTTATAACCTGGAGTGAAAAAAGTATTCGGAGCTTATGGAAGGAAACACATAACCTGAGCATGAATAGAACTAGTCCGTTTTGTATCCTATTTAAAAAGTACTCTGCAAATTTATCCCGTATAAGAAGAACGAAATTGAGGTGAGGTTAGACGGGATTGCAGTGCATAAATTGAGACAATTCAAATATAAGCTCAATGGTTTAAGTTATTGGTACAATAGACGAAGATATAAAACATTAGATTAAAATATGATGTTGAAATTGTGGAGTACTACAGAAGTGTTATGCAATGCGAAGATACTTATCAAAGTGAGAGACAAGTTTAACAGAACATCAGTTGGACCAACAATTTAAAGAAGAGTGAATGTTGGGTCTCTAATGGCCAACCCTCCATAAAATGAGTGTTGTACAAAGCAGATGTTTATATGGAAATGTGGTCATACAAGATTGAAAACAATTATCACATGTGTAAGTAGCACACACAGAGCACAAAATAAGAGAAGGTCGTCTGGGATGAATGATGATCTGATCACGTACTATGTAGATCTCCAATGTACCAGTTTGTAAGTATGATACCAGGAGTTATAAAGGGAGGGAATTAGTCTAGGTTGTTTTGGGTTTGAGAGAGGCGTCTTCCACTTGTAATGGAACTAATTTCTCTCTTCTCATCAAGTAGACCTAAGATCACCTAGAAGGAAATTGTCTATATAGACCAACGACCACTCAAATGTAGTCTCCACGAAACACTTAACTTTAAGGAAGCAAAAGGCCCATATAGGCGATACCAACTAGTTGGATTAGAGATTAATCATATTGGTAAACTTACATTAGGTCTAGTATTTGCTAAAAGTCTTTTTATTTTGTTTAGAGATTTGCACCATACAGAAATTAGAAAATGCGGAAAACTTCTAGCATTAGATATTCCACAAATCATTGCATATTTCAATGAAACATTTCCAAACACAGAAAAATGGATTATGAAAATTCATATTGTCGGCCTAACTAGCGTGATACTGAGATGTAGTAATTGTTGTTGTAATGCTCCCATGTTGTTTAAGACAGCTAACATGATTGGTAAGACTTGTGACTAATTAGCTGGGAGAAAGAAACTAATTTACAAGCTTTTGTAGTATATTTCATGAAAAGTAAGACACCTGTGGAATGGGTTCATCAGTATCGTTTGGGTTCAAAAAGTCTGTCACTCCAAAAGCCTTTGCTGCACAGGAAGGGAAAAACATCAATAATCTTGGGAAACTTTTCAACTTTCCAACTGCTGTAAAAGGTCTGTCATGTGATACCTTTTTCACATTTCTCTTGCATCATATCCACACCAATAATCTGAGATGCTCCCCGCATTTTAGCACCTTGTGCAACCTATTAACACGATATCTAAGCATTTTATTATTTATCATTGTCAAGTTTTTCCAGGTAAACAGTTGGCCCATATTATGCTAATCTTCAGCTTGGATCAATGTACTTACAGAAAGTCCTACAGTCCCAAGACCAAAAATGGCCACCTTTGATCCTTCAGAGATATTTGCAACCTTCCAAGCAGCACCCAGACCTAATAATTGCATTTCAATTATGAGGTCCTTATAATGCTACATTTGGAATGTTCTGAACAACAAGTTAACATTATGGATTGCTAAGCTATACAGATATAAATAGGTTAAGAATGAATGTAACATCTAAGAGCTAAAGAAGGATTTAACCTTTTGACAGAAACATTTTAAACGATAAGACTCTCTATGATACCATCAAGTAAGAATACTCTTGATCAAACAAAAGTAAGTTGAATACTAGTTGTCGTTCATCTCAAAAAAATCCTCTTTGATGTGAATGGGTTTAGCATCTACAGTTAAGTAAAACCATACATGAATGATGAGGAATTGAGAAAACCATTTCCATAAGAAAGGGGTAGCCAAATTCCGTCATTGGGTCAAGAGTTTTTAACAGCAAAAGAATCGTAAAAGTAGTAAAGTAGTATAAAAAGATCAGTTAAGATTGAATTGAACAGCATTCCACAAATTACCTGCTGCCGCTCCACAACTAAGGAGGCAGATTTTATCCAAAGGCGCAATCGGACTAACCTTGACCGCACAACCAGAGTGTACAACTGTGTATTCACTAAAACTTGAAACAGCACAATAATGATAAACTGGCTTTCCTTTTATAGAGAACCGCGTCTTTTGATCACCATGCATAACACCATCTCGTTTCAATCCAAGAACTTGGCAAATGTTGCTTTTGCCAGAGGTACAGTGTCTGCAACTCATGCATTCCCCAGTAAATAAGGTAAGCACATGGTCCCCTTCTACAAATTCAGTCACTCCTTCACCAACACTCTCAACAATCCTGCAAAATTAGTAACAAGAATGAAGCTTGATTATCTGTTCAGAAATGACAAAATATTGAATCCATTAACCACGTCTGTTGCATTCCAAGGTGGCAGCATAAGTTTGCAGTATGTTCACTCTACGGGGTACACTAAGTGATGCCACAGTCTATGATGGAAGGCTTTTCTTATGGACAAAGCATCTGATGAGTAAGTCCATCAACTAAGACACTTAAGGTGATGAAACCAAGAGATGAAAGCATTACATGCTTGACAAATTGAGAACTCCAACACAAAATAACATTTGTACTTTCTCACAGCGTAACCACTAGTCCCTTGGGGAGAAGCATCATCACCTCAAGACATGTACCAAAACTATGAATTATCGCTTAAAATTTTCAGCATGCATTTAATGACTTCTATCAGAAGCAGGATACATACTTACTACACACAAGAAGCATTAGCGTTCAAATAGAAGGAGTAGGTATAGAAAACTGACCCTGATGCTTCATGACCAAATATCCGAGGGTATATAGAAGCCTGAGCCTGGAAAACGACAACAAATTTCACAAATGGGCGTGAAAATTTGAAGAATAAGAAAGTAATTCTGGTAGATTCCTCTGAAAAGAAGTATAAAACTTGCCAAAATGAGAAAAAAGAGTAGATAAAGTGAAAATAGTGGCCAAGATTGAGCCTTTACTGTTTTACATGCCCTCATCTACCCTCCACCCCCTAAAACTTCAGGATTTTACTTTGGAAAACCCACAATGAGATTGAATTGAACTATTTTCTGCAGAAACCCAAATGAGATTCAGATGAAACTGCAATCTTGAAAAGCTTGCTAGTTTTTTAAGCTAAAACCCTCACTATATCTCTAAGTAAGCAGACCATCTCCTGTAGGTGATTCTTCACACTTGTCCTAGCCTTGGTGGACAGAGTTATTTGGTACATGTTGCTAGTAGGAGGTGGAAGGTATCCTGCGGAATTACTCTAGGTGCGCGCAACCTGGCCGGATACCATGGTCATCAAAAAAAAAAATGAAGGTCCAAGATTCCCCACATTGAGCACCCAATATTATATTTGCAGAAATAGTTCCTCTTTATTATGATCAGCAAATTTTAAAACTTCAATAGGCATAAAATTTCCTTGTATGCACATGAAACGACAAGTTACCACAGTCCCAATCCAGCATTTTTCTATTGACATTTAAGTAACACCTAGCATATGCAATCCTAAAATTGGCAATAGATAGTTGATCTATGGGGGAAACTTTGAGATAAAGTAAAGATCAAACCTGTGACAACCAAGCAGTGACATCGCTGCGACAGAGAGAAGTACAGACAACCTTAACACGAATCTCCATTGACTGAGGTGGACTCAATTCCACTTCCTCTATCACCATTGGTTCTCCTGGTCCCCATGCCACAGCAGCTGAATGGAATGGATACACACAAGTAACTCAAAATAGGGTTCATTCAAAATCACATTCTTGGTAAAGAAAGAAGAAAAAAGTGGGGAAAAATAAAGGGTATTCAAAGATGCAACCTTTACAGGTGATGACACCAGGCTGCTTGTTCTGCACTGAATCAGTAAGGGACATTTTCTTTGAATCTCCCAACTTGTACTCAAATCAAATGAAGGAAGGATTTTGACTTAGTTTTTGTGTTGAAAGACTTGAAGGAGAAGATTAGAGGTATAAGTTCATGGTTGGGTGGGTGGGTGGGTAGGTGAAGGCTGTGTTGTTTGGTACTTTGGGTTGGTTGGTAACAAATCCCAAATGCCTAAATTGATTTGAGTCTTGAATATTTTGGGTAAAAATTGAATAATTATGATAATTTTTCAAAATAAATATTAAAATATACGTAGTAATGATCATAGAAAATTCACATGTATTATCATAATTGAGTGGAGTTTTCTTTTCAGTTTTGGTTTCAAACGATGTTAACATTTTCATCACTTCATCTTTTGTTATTTGAACAAGTCTGAAAAAATTACTTTACAAAAATTTTCAAGAAAAAGCCGACAAATTGCAACAAGATCTCCCATTGAAGTTAAACTTTTAAACTTTTAAAAATATAGGTGCACTTATATAAGATTTTCCGACCATCTAATTATGGATGTGGCAGGATGGATGATTCTTCCGTCTTCAATTAGAAGTATCAAGTTCAAATCTTGAAAATGAAAAAAAATTCCTAACTAGGTAATTCACGAATATCAAATGATTAAATAAGGGATGAAATTAACTAAAAGAATGAGATGCTTAGGCCTCGTTGTGAATGGAGCAAAACAATACCAAGAGAACGTTCGTCCAATCCAAGAAATCATCATTATTCACTCACTCCTAGTAAAATGAGAATTTATCACATGCCATGTTACATAACAATTCACAAACTCATCGTCTGAATATAAAAAACATTTTTGCAAGCTATGAGAACAGCTTTCCTACCCTTTTGAGACCAAGAATATTACCATCATCTTATCGTACACCTTGCTTTCTGAGTTCAAAACCCAGAAATTATGTTTTCTCAAATGAAAATAAATCAATAATGTTACTGTAGAAATGCAGAGAGCGACGATGAGCAATACATCACAAGTCACTACCATGTAACTATAAGAGCTGTACAAGATGCAAACAATGGGAAGAGCAAAGGACCTATAAAGTGGCCTTGCATGAAGCTTTATTATGTCCAGGTTCCTTGCACTTGCTGCAAGTTACTGTCCTCTTATCTGGGTCTATAGTTTTGGTCTCCTCTGGTTTTTCCTCTATCGGCGATTCTGGAGGGCAAGGGGGTAGCACATCTGCAGTATCTGACTCGCCATCTTCTTCAACTGGTGTTCCAATCCCAGGTATCGTATTTACAGATGCAGAATATGTAAAATGGTAACTTTCAACCGTGAAGTAACTCGAGCAGTAATCATACACACATTTACCAATAGAGTTGAACACAGCCACCGCGTGGCAGCAAGGCAGACCACTTTGTTTCCACTCAAAGCACGTGCACTCACGGTTTTCAATATTCACAACGTGAGTCATCTCATCATGAACTTCAAATAAGACATCAGAAGAGATTAGAACCTTCAGACCATGGGCTTTAGCAGCTTCTTTCTGTGTCTTTTTCTCTTTTGATGGAGTAAGTTTGGTGGACCAAGTACTTGACTCCAATTTACGATGATCTATTAGATCACTGAGCATACATATTAAGGCTTCTATCTTTTGCATTATTGTTGATCCTCGAGAATCCTCAATCAACTTGGAGTATGGTTCTGCAACATTCTCTGTGATATAATTATAGTGCTGACCTTTAAATGACAAACTCGTCCAACACTCGGGCTCAATCTGGTTCAACCAATCATATGCGTGTGAACAAATCTGTTTAATTTGCTCAGTCAAACTTTTAAAACCATTAAGTCGGACTGCATGAGCTGCAGCAAGGAAAATTTCAGGTAAAACAGCTCTCCCATCACCATGGAATGGACCCTTCATATTTCTCTTGAAGCTTTCCAAAAGATGAAAAATGGAATAGCCATGAGAAGAATTCTCAAACACCTCAAGCACAGAGTTCTTTAAATTCTTCTCTCGATCTGAAATAAAAGTTATAGAATGAGAAGTTGATAATGCAGATTTTAGTTGCTCCAAAAACCAACGCCAACTATCATCATTTTCAATATCTATTACTGCAAAAGCAACAGGAAAGAAACAATCATCTGCATCAACCGCAGTTGCTGTTATTAAAGTCTCCTTGTACTTTGATCTTAGAGATGTAGCTTCAAGGAAAATAAGGGGTCGGCAACCGTGCTTGAAACCATGTATGGAGGCATGAAGTGAGAAAAAGAAGCGCTGAAGTCTTTTTTCACCGTCTAGCACAAGCTTAACAACAGTTCCAGGATTAGTATTTACTACCTTTTCGCAAAACCAAGGCAGCCTGTTATATGACTTTGAGTACGAACCTTGAAGCTGCTCCTTGGCATCTTCCATCCCTCGCCATACTTGTGAGTATCTCAATTTAATCCCAAAGTCACGCAAAATGCTTTTAGCGATTTCCCTGGGTTTGTCATTTGGAGAATCTCGTAACCTTTCCTTGATGATACTTACCAACCAATTCCTTGTACGATGAGAAGAGTTCCAGGATTTGCCTTCACATGTATGCAAATCATTATACTTTCTGATCCTAAATGTTTGAGCATCAGGGACCCTAGATGCATGAATTTTCCAAGAACAACCCTCTACCACACATCTGCCACTTACACGGGTAGCATCATTTTTCTTCAACTTGTAGACAAAGCGATGAGCAACAGCATACTTTTGCAGTGCAGCCCGGAACTCTTTCACACTCTTAAAATCCTGATCAACACCAGTAATACCTTCTTTCCAAGTGGCAACTAGCTTCTCTGGCAGATCTTCATCACGCAAAGTAATTGGAGAGGAACTGTCAAAATTATCAGGTAATTCAACACCATCTTCATCCTCCACCATGTCATTTCCCACCATTACGCCAGTTGAACTTCGACTCTTCTTCTTTCGCGACTTCTCCATAGAATCATTATCAGTCACAACAATGGTTGGACCATTGGCACCAATTTTCCAGGAAGCAGTGCGCCTGCGCTTCTTCACAGTATCAGCAGGGGTAGCATCGTAGTCAAAGCTAATTGGGCTCTGGGCAGTACTACTAACAGCAACACGTGAACGTGGAGCATAGTCAGAATCATCCTCAGCAACATGGCCAGAAGAAGGGTTTGACGAAGTAGTGGCGTGACTGAGGCTTTCAGCTGCCATATTAATAGCAGGTTCTTGGCAGCTGATATGTACATCGACCAGACAATCGCTTTGAATAGCTATAGGAGAGACAGCAGCTGTTCGAACAGTCCTTAGTAGGGTAGCCTTAGAAGGTGTTGTACTCAGACCACCAGAATCAGCAGCACCTGCAGGTGTGCCATGATGATTTACGTTCTCAGCCAGTTTTAAGTCAATTGTCCTGCAAGTGCAGTTGATTGAGATTCAAAGCGGAACGTCAATTACATATATACTACACTACCAGTGATGTGCCATTGACTAAACAATTTGCTTTAGCAGTAATATAGAGTGGCTGGCAACAGACCCGTGTCACCAAACCACATTTATCAATAAGCAAAACTAATGTATATGTATAATTAAAACATGGTAGTGTTAATACCTCTCAGTGTACGTGTTCAATGCATCGTGATCAAAACCTTCCTTTCCGCTGACAAAAATCTCAGCTGTAACAGAATTAGCATGAAACTCAACCATTCTCTTGAAGTCCTTTTCACTCCTTAAATTAATGAGAGTTTTCCTATTTTTTGGAAGAAAATACTTAATTGACACTGTCGTAAGCTCCAGATTACACAGCTCTGCCAATTTTATCTTGAGATCATCATATGGAGTATCTTGGTTTATATTGACAGCATTTGCCTCTCCTCCTTTATATGACAAGTTCCCATCGACATCATTCACAAATTCACCACCAGACTGACAAATTAAAATAAGCTTTCCCTTCACCATGTCATAAATCTTCAAAGGCCAACAGGAAAAAAGTCAGGAAAAGAAAAACTTAAAAATGACCAGTGTCAATGTTCCTCCAGTAAAGTTATCTTATTTTGTTCATCGTGTGAGATGCCATGTAAGAAGGATGATTCTAGAGAATATGATGCATCAGCACTCATACGAGGAACACAAATCATTTGAATTTGCATGCATCCAACTTAATTAAGTGTGCAGACATATTGCTAATCATCTATTTATCCAAATGACAACAACAACATACCCAGTGTAATCCCACAAGTGGGGTCCGGGGAGGGGAGGGTGGTGTATTCGCAACCTACCCCTACCTTGTGAAGATAGAGAGGTTGTTTCCGATAGACCCTCGGCTATCAAAAAACAAGTATGTAAAGCAAACGCAATAGCGAAGAAGTCATGCTAAAAACAATTAAAAGAGAACAAATGGAAGCAACAAATAATATGAAAACCAAAGCAAAGGAAATAACAGGTAATACTAAAACTAAGAAAAAATATAAGATAGTAGGGAAGTAATAATAACCATACTAATAAGGACACTAGACAGTGCTCGATCACCTACTAACTGACCACTTAAAAGCCAAAAGAAACTCTTAGTAGGCATTTGGTCATAGATTCCAAATATTTTTCACTTTGTTTGGAATTTATGAAACTGGAGTGACGATATAGTTGTGTTTGGTAATACTTTTCGCAAAAAATATTTGAAAAAATGTTCATACTTGAATGTACTTAAATACAACTTCAAAAGTGAAAAGTGAGTTGGAAACAGGTGAGAAGATGTTCCCCGAATTTGAAATACAACTTCATTTGGTATTTTTATGGCCATCGAGCGCTCTTGCACCGAAGATGAACGGGGCTAAGCGATCTGCCGAAACTGTGGGATGTAAAAATACTTCAGTAGGGGAGCATTCCACCTTAGAGAGAAGCCTCCGCATGAGCGATGGTGGATGAAGCGGAAGAGAGAATGTCGGCTTGTTTAATGCAAACATTGGCGAAATTTTTTTATTTCTATTTAGAGAGATAAAAAAAATTATCCTGATTCATGAACTAATGGACTCTCCAATTTTTTTAGTAATTGAAAATTCGAGGTTGAAATGTATATGTGATATTGCTATAAAGTGCATATTATTGATTTTATTTAATGATAAAGTTATTAATCAACAAAGCTAAATTAAAATTCTTAAAAGATGATATCATTCATAAACATTTATTTATTAGTTTTAAATATAGCAGACAGAATTCCATTGGTCTAATTTGGGACCTTAGGATAGAATTTGACACTTTCTGACAAACATATCAAGATAGGAAAGGGCCCATGGGTTAATTGATGACCTCTAAAGAGCCGTGTGAGGTGAAAATCTCACATATGGTTTCATATTAGTGATGGGCATAGTGATGTTATCATCGATTATGATACTGAAGTTCAAATAAAGTGAAAAATTATCCCGGAAAGAAGTGAATAATTTTTATGGCCAAACAGGTCCCTAATAAGTACTTAACTGCCAAACAAATTTGGTGGAAACCTTGAGTGACTCAATCAGCGAACTGAGGTATTCTAGGAAATTCTGATTAATTTTATCTAAGGTATTGTGATGATTCTCAATTCTAAGGATGTTTAGTATCAAGAAGAACTTTAATGTCATTCTAATAAAAACAGTTTCGCAAAATCATAATCTTACATTCTTCCGATATCTCCTTTACTCCGTATCTAGAGAAATATGATTCTCACATAACTGCACAGAAGCGTTTAGAGGAGTCACCTAATTAACAAAGTTTAAATCTTGTTCACCAACATAAGCATGACTAATGAATAGTGGAAAGGTATGTCTGCTTTAAATATTTTATCTCCTCTAGAGGGACGATATTAGTTTCGAAAAAAGGGCAAGCTTACAAAATTATTGTGAGTAGACAACATCTTAGAACATTTACTCTCTTTTCTTTTTTGTTGTATATGTAAATAGAGAATCTAAACTCCTTAAATATCACTTGTTGCAATATAGAAAAAGGAAAAGCAACAACATACCCCGTGTAATCCCACAAGTGGGTCTGGGGAGGGTAGGATGTACACAGTCGGCAGACCTTGTCTCTACCTTTGTGAGGGTAGAGAGGCTGTGTCCGACTCAAAAGAAGTGCAATTCAATCACAATTTTATACTTTTTCATTTTCCTTTTAAGTAGTTGGAAGATTGAAAAAGATGAACACTGTATTCATCATTCAGCTAATAAAAATACTACTCCTAGCATGCCTAGTTTGTATAAAAACAGGAAAAGACTAAAACTTCATCCATACAAATACATAACGCAAACAGTTCAAAAGCAGAATTCACCGCCAGCAAGTTGGTTACCTTCAAGCAGAATCTTCCGACAATGTAAGACAGCAAAACAAAAACAAAATTTTTTTGCAAATTTACTGCAGATATGTATACAATTAAAGTGATAAAAGAGAGTAAACAGAGCACCATACACTTACCTGAACCTGTAATTTAGGAGAAGGAAGACGGAAATTGAGAAGGAAGGAAGACGGGACTGAGAAGTGAAAGAAACCCTAGAATTGGGGGTAGTATTTGAATTACGCCTAAAATGAGAGAGTGAATGGGTGATGAGACAAAACAAAAGATGAGGGGGTCTTACGGAAAAGGTAATAGTTTGTGGTGCAACATGTATAAATTAATTAGTTAGAAGGGCAAGAAGGAAAATATTAATTAAGTACATGAAAGTGGTTTTTTAGGAACTTACTATCTTTTCTCAATCTTGGAATTAAATGTACACTTTCCACTTAAACAAAAAAAAAATCAACATTCATATTTTAATACAATACTCCCTCCAATCACTGTTATTTTTTTAATTATATTACTCCAATCACTTTTGGTATATCAAGAGAAAAATAAATTATTTTTTTAATAGTTTATTCTTAATACTAATAATTTATTTTAAAATGTAAGACTAAGAGTGTGTTTGGATTGGCTTAAAAATTGGTAAAATTTACTTTTAAGTCAGTTTTTGACTTTTCAAGTGTTTGTCAAATATAAAAAATAACTTAAAGTAGGTCAATAATGACTTAAAATAAGTTAGGAACTGTTTGGAAAGGTTAAAAATTACTTAAAATAAGTCTAAAATGACTTGAAGTAAGTCAAAAATCAAAAGTAGATCTTCCCCTACTTTCTTTTTGACTTAGAAGTCATTTCTGTTTGATTTTTTATTTTTGACTTAAAAGCTATTTTTTTTAAGGGAAAATGGTCAAAAATGCTCTTAAACTATGTGAAAGGAACAAAAATGCCCTCCGTTTATAGTTTGGCTCAAAAATGTCCTTGCCATCAATATTTTGGTTCAAAAATACCCCTGCAGTCAATATTTTGGTTCAAAAATACCCCTGCAGTTAATATTTTGGTCCAGAAATGCCCCTATAGTTACTAAATGGGTCAAAAATGTCCTTTTCCGAATAAGTATATTATTTTTTCTTTTTAAACACATTTTCTTCTTAATTAAATTATTATATAAGAACCATGTTCTTATTTTCTTTCTTTAATTAAATTATTATATAAGAACCATGTTCTTATTTTCTTTCTTTTAAAATCACTTTAAAAAATAAAAATGTAGGAAATATTATTTTTTTCTTGTTAATCTCATCTTATCAATTAAAATAGAATAACTTCATGAACCCTTTTGACAGATAATATATGTCATATATGTAAGATCATAGTATATCCATCAGTAATTTATATTTATATAACGATAAAATATAATTATAATAAAATAAGACATATTTTCATTTTAATTTTTTCTTGAATTGAAGTAAGATAAGCATTTGCTAATTTAAAAAATATTACTAGAAATAGAATCTGTTGAAAAGAAAATAAATAATAAATTTATTTAAAAAAATGAGCATTTTTTATCCAAAATAACAATAAGGGCATTTTTGGATCAAAGTATTGACGGAAAGGATATTTTTGGACCAAACTATAAACGGAGGGCATTTTTGTTCCTTTCGCATAGTTTAAGGGCATTTTTTACCCTTTTCCCTTTTTTTAAGTCCATCCAAATGGACTCTAAATATCAATTAATATGATTATTATGATACAATATATACATCTCAAATATTATTTTTAAAGAAGTATGCATAATTCAAATTGGTCCATTAAAAGAAAATATACTTACTAACATTAATAATACATACTCAGACTCATTTTAAGTATCTCCTAAGGTTTTACCATCATAATTGGAAAATCATTTAATAACATTAATAGTAATTGTTAGTAGTAGGTGACTTTGACTTGATACATTCCTTATAAAAAGAATATTAAAATAATAAATTTAATATAAATCTTTTAAATATAACAAATTTAATGTTTTAAAAATACATTAAAAAATAAATAATATTTAGAAATAAGAGTAAAATAGGTATTTTTTTTAATTTTACAAATTGAATAAATATAATTAGATATTTATTTTTTGTACGGGAAAGGATCAAATTGCTTCTGAACTATGTGAAATAGACCACTTATACACTTCATTATATTTTGGGATAAAAATATCCCCACCATTATCATAACACACCACAAATATCCTCAAGAGCTAACACCCCAAATTTTAGTTACGTGGCAAGCCACGTGGGACTAATCCCTCCAGCTAATTGTTGCTAACAAGGATTCACTTCAAAAAATAAAACCTTTACCGGCGACAAAAGTCGCCACAAAAGCCCATAATATCACTACTAAAGAGTGAGAAAATGGTCAAAAGCCCCCCCAACCTATAGCTGAATTTCCAACTACACACTCATATTTTACGGGGTCCTATTACCCCCCCTGAAGATTTTAAAAGTAGAATATATAACCCCTTAATAACTCACCCCAGATTCGTATTAAGTAGTGCTGGACACGTGCCCGCCACGTAATATATATATTTTTAATGTATAAAAATCAATTATTTTGTTTTCTTTCATCTCCAGGCATGGCATCAACCACCGGCCGGAGATTTTTCATCCGTTTTCATCCAAATTTCTCTCGATTCAACCTTCAAAAATCCCCACTTTTTTCAATAATCGCTTAATTACCCTTCAAAATCTCAATTTCTACACCATTTTTTATTTTTCTCTCGATATTGATGAAATTTCACTCAAAATCATTAACAATTTAATGCTCCAAAAAGTCGGTCAATTTTGGGGATTAAATTTTTAGATGCAATTAGTTTAGTTTAGTTGGGTAGAAATCTTTAAAATGAAGATATTGTAAGATTTTTGTACTATTCGATAGGTATTGTAGATGCAATACCTAACTATTTAAATTTTGTGTTTATGCTTGAATCTGCATCTCCTACTTTAAAAATCTTGAAGCTACAAAGGAAATGGCAATGGTGGTTCACAATAAAATTGATGGTTAATGGGTCTGTTCTCATATAGTGGAAGGCAGATGAAGACGAAAAATTGGTGGTGGATGAGTGAAGTTCACATGGTGTCGTCGCCGTTGTAGCCCATGTTGTTGTTGCTGGTGTTTTTTGTTAAAGAGAAAGAAGAAAAGGTTGCTGGTGTTTCTTGTTAAAGAGAAAGAAGAAAAAGAACGCTAAAAGTATAAATAAATAAATAAAAAAGGAAACATAAAAAAAAAATGAAATAAAAGAACACTTATAAAGTTAAAGTTTTATTATTGGCTTAGGTCATCTACAACCCTTTGAAGTTGTCCGTATATTTCACTTAGACACCTCAACTAGGGTTAGTACCTATTGAACACCTAAATTGTTCAAAATGTATACCTATTAAACACAAAATGTTGATATGGCAGAAAAAATGCTTTTCACTTTCCTTTGGCACGAGAAGATTTCTAAAATAGTATTTTTTTTTATTCTTTTCAAGAAAACTTTACTTTTTCTTCTTCCATTGATTCTTATCATCGTAAATGACTTGAAAGATTTTTTTGAATATTTTTTAAATCAATAATTTTTTTAATCGCAAAAAGAAAAATCCCCCCACCCCCGCTTTCGATCGTCTTCTTCACCTCAATTAGGTTTTCAAAGACAACTGCATTGGATCTTCAAAAACTAAAGAAGAAAGAAGATTTTTGGACATTGGAGTAAAAAATTTAGTTGATAGCTCCATTTTCGGCGATCTTCAAACAAACATTACCACTCAAAATTAAAATGTAAACACATTTAACTTATAAAAATAATATCAAAGAATTCGATAAAATTAATTTGGGTCCTCTTGATTTCTCTTTTGCAATCGATTTTGAAGTGATTATCCATCAACAAACTTTGTTTCTTCATCACTCTTGTATGTGTCTCTATATATATATTTCTCTCACGTATTAGGCATGATTTTTTTATTAAAAAAAACTGAATTGGTAAATAATTTGATAAGATATTGAGTTTTATTATGGTTTAGAAATGAAATGTTGCAGGGATTAGGGGAGAAGATGAAGAAGAAAGGGAGTGGGGTAGCGTGGGGGTGGGGTAGCATGGGGCTGCGTAGTATGTGTTATTATTTTCAATATTTTTATATATAAGAAAAAAAGATTGAAATGTATTTGAAATAAATTTTATTTTTTAAAGTTTAAAAATCATTTTCTATAATTTTTGGGGCCCACTTGCCACATGTCGTCTTTTCATTAAGCATTTTGCCATGTCATCGAGAGTGTGTCACACGCACTTTATATTTTTTGCTGATTACCGAAAAGTGTCTAATAGGAACAAAGTTTAAATAGATAAAAGTATTCAATAGGTATTAGCTTCAATAGAGGTGTCTAAGTGAATTATGCGGACAACTTTAAGGGGCCACAAATGACTTAAGCCTTTATTATTTGAGTTCCTTGCTACCTCAGCGCATAGGGAGCAAATAACTCCATTTTAAAATAGTCTAAGGGGGTAATAGGACCACCCTAAAGTATGAGTATGTAGTTGAGAATCCGACTATATGTTGGAGGGGCTTTTGACCATTTTCTCGATTTTTAGCATTGAATTCTTATTTTGTTTTTTTCTTCTTCATTGTTTCTAAGAAATCACAAATGATATCGATCAAGGAGGAGTTTGAAATGCTTTATTTATATGTCATACGTAAATGCATGAAATGTACAATGATGCATTATGTAGTAGGAGATTTGAATTGAGAAGTAATTTTGATGATTTTCGTAATAATATTGGATGTTTTTAATATTGATAGTGCATGTTATTTAGAAAATTAGCTTGCAACCGAAAATTAATTATCATATTGTTTTGTTGAAAAAGTAGGTTTTACTAGCAAATGGTTGTTGCAACCTTAGTCGCAACTAAAAATCGCTCAAAACCTTTATTGGCAATAATTTGGGATTTTGTGACGACTTTTGTCGCCGCTAAAGGTCGAGTTCTTTTATAGTGAATCCTAGTTAACAACGCTTAGGTGGAGGAATTAGTCCCATGTGGCTTGCCACGTCACTAAAAATTTGGATAGTTAATTCTTGAGGATATTTGTGGTCTCTTGGGATAAAGGCGAGAGTATTTTTTTTATCTCAAAATGTAATAAAGGGTATAAGTGATCTATTTCAGTAATCGTTTTCCAATTTTTTTGTATATTGGATAAACAAAAATGAACAGAGGAAGTATCTCTCCTAAATCCTAATAATTGTTAACGGACATTACAATTTAACTAATCTTCAAAGTTAAATTAGATTAATTCAATATTTTAAATTTAGATCTTCAAAAATTGTACAAAAAATACTATAAGTTGTAATATTTCTCGAGATTCTCATATTAAATGTTGGTGAAAGTCCATATAGTCTGACTCTCGAAAAGCTAATCGTGACAAGTAAAAGTGAATAAAAAGGAGTAAGAAATTTATTTGACTAAAAGGAAAAAGGGAAAAGAGAAAGATTAGAGGCCAAGAAATTTATATGCAAATGGCTTTCTACAACACTCCTCCCACGTCAAACTAAGAGCAAAGGTCAATGTACCTTAAAATGAGTTGCAAAATA
>JAJOOS010008192.1:0-30528 GCA_029582725.1 Solanum chiquidenum | reverse complement strand
TCATAATTCTTTTATCTAAAACAATGAATTGTGTTCATATGATTATGGGTAACTAAACTCCACAACTAGGGTTGTGGGAACCATGAGCGATTAACAAAGTATGAATAATAAATAAGCAATTCTTGAATAGTGTTTTGCATGCATTGATATTTCTTTCGTTTAGAAGTCTTTTTAACGAGTGCACGCGTTAGAACTCGCCTTGTTGTTACTTGCCGGACCAAGGAGGTAATCAATAAGAAAAGAATTGTCAACATAGATTTAGTGTGATATTATCTAATAGGCTAGTGTCAATTGGTGCGAAGTAATAACTAAGCCAAACATCGATTATGATGTCTAATATGAGGTATAGGTAACGGTTAGTAAATTATACACACGTAGCCGGACCAAGGTGCAGGGTGAAATTCTCTAGATGTCGGACCAAAGATTTAGAGACACCTAACTTATCACTTTGCATATAGTACACTAGGAAATGATTGATATTACTAGGATTACTGCGTTATGAGCTTGTGGGGAACACATATACCCTAGTTATTTCTCTCATCTTGATAACAACCAAAACTGACTTTTGATTACTCATTATTTATTGAATTTTTACAATTTGTTTCACAAAACCCCCATTTTTAATTACTTGTTTCTTGAAGTAATTTGACTAATTGAATATAATTGTTGGTTAAAGTAATGTCTAAACCATTTTCCTCGTGGGATCGACCCCAACCTACAAGTTGGATTCTTTACTTGATAACGATCGCTTATACTTCTTTAGGGAGGTGTAATTTGAGCATATAAATGACGTAGAAATTCTGGATCACCAAAAAAGATGATGAACTATAGCACACAAAAATTGGTAAAACGGAGGGTTTACCTGCTCCGGGCCTCGTTTGACGTTGGAAATGGGTCGTATTTGTAGTTAGGGCCAACTAGCTTCATAACTAAAGTCTTAACGGATGTCAATGAAAATTTTTGGCAAAAATGACGTCGAAATTCTAGATCACCAGAAAAGATGGTGAACGATAGCACACGAAAATGGCGAAATGGGAGTTTACCTGTTTCGAGCCTCGTTTGACCTTGAAAATGGGCCATTTTGACCGTCAGGGACAACTGGCTCTATAACTAAGGTCTTAACCGATGTCATTAAAAATTTTTGGCAAAAATGACGTTAGAATTATGGATCACCAAAAAAG
Organism: Solanum chiquidenum; assembly: GCA_029582725.1. NCBI lineage: Eukaryota > Viridiplantae > Streptophyta > Magnoliopsida > Solanales > Solanaceae > Solanum > Solanum chiquidenum. The sequence continues at coordinate 29,347 of JAJOOS010008192.1, read as the reverse complement.
ATGGTGAACTATAGCACATGAAAATCAACAAAACGGGGGGTTTAGCTGCTCCGAGGATCGTTTAACCTTAAAAATGGTTCGTTTTGGCTGTCAGGGCCAAGTAGCTACAGTTCAAAGGTGTTGATGGACGTCCATAAATAATTACTGCAAAAATGACACCGGAATTCTGGATAAAAAAAAAAGATGGTGAACTATAGCACACGAAAATCTATAAAATGGGGGGTTTACCTTCTCTGGTTCTCGTTTGACCTTAAAAATGGTCCGTTTTGGCTGTTAGGGCCAATTGGATCCATAGCTAAGGTCTTAACAGACGTCTATGAAATTTTTTGGCAAAAAAGACGTCGGAATTTCGAATCACCAAAAAGAATGGTGAACGATGATAGCACAAGAAAATCGGCAAAATGGGGGGTTTACCCACTCCAGGCCTCGTTTGACCTTGAAAATGGGCCATTTTGGACATCAGAAACAACTGGCTCCATAGCTAATCTATTAACAGACTTCCATGAATTTTTTTGGAAAAAATGACGTCGAAATTGTGTATCACTAAGAAGGATGGTGAACTATAGCACACGAAAATCGAAAATATGGGGGGTTTACCTTCTCTAGGCCTCGTTTGACCATAAAAATGGTCGTTTTGGCCGTCAGGGCGAATTAGCTCCATATCTTAATAGAGTTTGATGAAAAAAATCGGCAAAAATGACATCGGAATTCTGGACTAGCACAAAAGATGGTGAACTATAGCACAGGAAAATCGGCAAAATGGGAGGTTTACTAACTTCGGGCCTTGTTTGACCCTGAAAATGTGTCGTTTTAGTAGTTAGGGCCAACTGGCTCCATATCTATGGTATTAACGGACGTCTATGAAAAATTTCAGAAAAAATGACGTCGGAATACAAGATCACCAAAAATGATGGTGAACTATAGTTGATAAATATCGGCAAAACGACGGGTTTACCTACTCCGGGATCGTCTGACCTTAAAAATGGGTCGTTTTGGCCTTCAGGGTCAACTGGCTCAATAGCAAAGGTCTTAACATATGTGCATGAAAAGTTTCGACAAATATGACGTCGAAATTCTGGATCACCAAAAATCATGGTGAACTATATCAAACGAAAATTGTCAAAACACGGGGTTTACTTGCTCCAGGCCTCGTTTGACCTTGAATATGGGTTGTTTTGGTCGTTAGGTCCAAGGGGCTCAATAGCTAAGGTCTTAAAAGACATCCATGAAAAATTTCAGCAAAAATGACGTCGGAATTCTGAATCACCAAAAAAAATGGTGAACTATAGCACACAAAACTCGGCAAAATGGGTAGTTTACCTACTCCGAGCATTAGTTGACCATGAAAATGGGCAGTTTTGGCCGTCAGGTCCAACTGGCTCCATATCTAAGGTCTTAATGGATGTCCAAGAAACAATTCGGCAAAAATAACGTCGGAATTTTGGATCATCAAATAAGATGGTGAACTATAGCACACGAAAATCGGCAGAATGGAGGGGTTAACCTGCTACGGGGCTCGTTTGACCTTGAAAATGGGCCGTTTTGGCCGTCAGGCCAACTAGCTCTATAGCTAAGGTCTTCGGGGACGTCTGTCAAAAATTTTGACAACAATGACGTCGGAATTCCGGATTACCAAAAAAGATGGTGAACTATATCGCAGGAAAATAGGCAAAATGGGGGGGTTTTGCCATCAGGATCAACTGGATCCATAGCTAAGGTCTTAACAGACGTCAATGAAAAAATTTGGCAAAAATGATGTCAAAATTGTTGATCACCAAAAAATGTGGTGAACTATATAGCACACGAAAATCGTTAAAATTAGGGTTTACCTGGTCCGGGGCTCGTTTGACCTTAAAAATGAGCAGTTTTATCCGATAGGGCAAACTGGCTCCATATCTAAGGTCTTAACAGACGTCTATGAAAAATTTCAGCAAAAATGATGTCGGAATTCCGAATGACCAAAAAAGATGGTGAACTATACCACACAAAAATCGTTAAAATGGAGGTTTACTTGCTCCGGGCCACGTTTGACTTTGAAAATGTGTTGTTTTGGCTGTCAGGGCCAACTGGCTCCATAGCTAAGGTCTTAACGGATGTCCATGACACATTTCGGCAAAAATGACTTCGGAATTCTGAATGACCAAAAAAGATGGTGAACTATAGCACACAAAAATCATTAAAATGGGGGATTTACTTGGCCTGGCCTCGTTTGACCTTGAAAATGTGTCATTTTTTATATCAGGGCCAACTGGCTCCATAGCTAAGGTCTTAACAGACGTCCATGAATTTTTTTGACAAATATGACGTCGGAATTGCGGTAACCAAAAATCCCTTGGACTATAGCACATAAAAATCGACCGTTAGGGCCGCGTTTGACGTTTGAAATGGGGTATTTTGGTCGTCAGGGCCCACTGGCTCTACAACTAAGGTCTTAACGAATGTTCATAAAAAATTTCAACAACAATGACGTTGAAATTCTAAATCACCAAAAAAGATGATGAACTATAGCACGTGAAAATAAGAAAAATGGGAGGTTTAGTTTCTCCGGACCTCGTTTGACCTTGAAAATGGGTCATTTTGGCCATCAAGGCCAACTGGCTCCATAGCGAAGGTCTTAACGAATGTCCATGATATATTTCGGCAAAAAATGCATCGGGATTCTGGATCATCAAAATGGATGGTGTACTATAACACACAAAAATCGGCAAAATAGGGGGTTTACTTGCTCCGGGCCTTATTTGAACTTGAAAATGGGTCGTTTTGGCTGTCAAGGCCAAGTGGTTCCATAGTTAAGGTTTTAACAGACTTTCATAAATATTTCGGCAAAAATGACATCAAAATTACGGATCACCAAAAAATATGGTGAACTATAGCACACCAAAATCAGCGAAAAGGGGAATTTACCTGCTCTGGCCCTTGTTTGACATGTAAAATGGGTCGTCTTGGCAGTCAGGGCCTACTGGATCCACAACTAAGGTCTTAATAGACGTCCATGAAATTTTTTGGCAAAAATGATGTTGGAATTGCAAATCACCAAAAAAGATGGTGAACTATTGAACACGAAAATCACAAAAATAGGGAACTTAGCTACTCCGGGACTCATTTGACCTTGAAAATTGGTCATTTTAGCTGTCAGGTCCTACTAGATCCATAGCTAAGGTCTTAACGGACATCCATGAAAAATTTCAAACAAAATGACGTCAGAATTGTGAATCACCAAAAATGATGGCGAACTATAGCACACTAAAATTGGCAAAATAGGGGGTTTACTTGCTCCGGGTCCCCGTTTGACCTTGGAAATGGGTTGTTTTGGCCGTCAGGGTAAACTAGCTCCGTAGATAAAGTCTAAACGGACATCCATGAAAAATTTCGGCACAAATGACATCGTAATTCTGGATCACCAAAAAATGATGGTGAACTATTGCACACAAAAATTGGCAAAATGGGAGGTTTACCCTCTTCGGGTTTCGTTTGACCTTGAAAATTGGCCGGTCTGACCGTCAGGGAAAACTGGCTCCATATCTAAGGTCTAAACGGACGTCTATGGAATGTTTAGCCAAAAAATGACGTCGGAATTCAAGATCACCAAAAAAAAGGTGAACTAGCACACGAAAATCGTTAAAATTGGGGTTTACCTGATCCGAGCCTCATTTGACCTGGAAAATGGGTCATTTTCGCCATTAGGACCAATTGGCTCCATAGCTAAGGTCTTAACAGACGTCCATGAAAATATTTGGCTAAAATGACGTCAGAATTCTGGATCACCAAAATATATGGTGAACTATAGGACTCGAAGATTGGCAAAATGGGGGGTTAACCTTCTTTGGGCCTCATCTAACCTTGAAAATGGGTTGTTTTAGCCGTCAAGTCCAATTGGATCCATAGCTAAGGTCTTAACGGAAGTCCATGAAAAATTTCGGCAAAAATGATGTCGGAGTTCCGGATCACCCAAAAAGACGGTGAACTATAGGACACGAAAATCGGTAAAATAGGGGGTTTACCTGCTCCGAACCTCATTTGACCTTGAAAATTGGTTGTTTTGGCCGTCAGGGAAATTGACTCCATAGCTTAGGTCTTTACGGACATCCATGAAACATTTCGTCAAAAATGACGTCGTAATTTTGGATCACCAAAATAGATGGTGAACTATAGTACACAAAATTCGTTAAAATAGGGGGTTTACTTGCTCTGGGCCTTGTTTGACCTTGAAAATGGGCCGTTTTGGCTGTTAGGGCCAACTGGCTCCATTGCAAAGGTCTTAACAAATGACCATAAAAAAATTCGGCAAAAATGGCATCGGAATTCCGGATCACCAAAAAAGATGGTGAACTATAGCATGCAAAAATCAGCAAAATGGGGGGTTTACCTTCTAAGCGCCTCATTTGACCTTGAAAATGGGTGGTTTCGCTCATCAGGGCCAATTGGCTCCAAAGCTAAGGTCTTAACGGTCGTCCATGAAAAACTTCAGTAAAAATGACATCGGAATTCCAAATCACCAAAAAAGATGGTGAACTATAGCACACAAAAATTGGTAAAATTGGGGGTTTACCTTTTCTAGGACTCGTTTGACCTTGAAAATGGGTCGTTCTGGCCGTCAGGTCCAACTGGCTCCATAGCTGAGGTCTTAACAGGCGTCCATGAAATTTTTAGCAAAAATGACATCGAAATTTTGGCTCACCACAATAGATGGTGAACGATAATAGCACACGAAAATCTGGGAAATGGGGATTTTACCTGCTTCTGGTCTCGTTTGACCTTGAAAATGGGTCGTTTTGTCTGTCAGGGCCAACTGGCTCTGTAGCTAAGGTCTTAACGGATGTCATTAAAAAATTTTGGCAAAAATGACGTCAGATGTCTTGATCACCAAAAAAGATGGTGAACTATAGCACATGAAAATGGCAAAATGGAGGGTTTACCTGCTCCGGGGCTCATTTGACCTTTAAAATGGGTCATTTTGGCGTCAGGGCAAACTAGCTACAGATCTAATGTCTTAATGGACGTCCATGAAAAATTTCTGCAAAAATTACACTTAAATTTTGGATCACAAAAAGAGATGGTGAACTATAGCACACGAAATTCGCCAAAATGGGGAGTTTACCTTCTTTGGTTCTCATTTGACCTTAAAAAGTGGGCCATTTCAGCCGTCAGGGCCAATTGGCTCCATAGTTAAGGTATTAACGGACGTCTATGAAAATATTTGGCAAAAATAAAGTCAAAATTCTGAATCACCAAAAAAGATGGTGAACTATGCACACGAAAATTGGAAAAATAAGGTGTTTACCTGCTCCGGGCCTCATTTCACTTTTTAAATGGTCCATTTTGGCTGTCAGGGACAACTAACTCGATAGATAAGGTCTTAACAGATGTCCATGAAATTTTTTGGCTAAAATGACGTCGGAATTCTGTATCACCAAAAAGGATGGTGAACTATAGCATAGGAAAATCGGCAAAATTGGGGGTTTACCTTCTCTAGGTCTCGTTTGACCATAAAAATGGGTCGTTTTAGCCTTCAGGGCAAATTGGCTCCATAACTAATGTCTTAACAGCATTTCATGAAAGTTTTTGACAAAAATTACTTCGTAATTTTGGAAAACCAAAAAAGATGGTGAACTATAGCACAAGAAAAATGGCAAATTAGGAGGTTTACCTGCTCCAAGAGTCGTTTGATGTTGAAAATGGGCTGTTTTGGCCATCAAGGCCAACTGGATCCATAACTAATGTCTTAACTGACGTCCATCAAAAAATTTGGCAAAAATAACATCGAAATTTTGGATTACAAAAAATTATGGTGAACTATAGCACACGACAATTCACAAAACAGGGGGTTTACCAACTTCGGGCCTTGTTTGACCTTGAAAATGTGTCGTTTTAGTCGTTAGGGCCAACTGGCTCCATCTAAGGTCTTAACGGACATCCATGAAAAATTTCGATTAAAATGACGTCGAAATTCCAGATGACCAAAAAAGATGATGAACTACAGCACACGAAAATCGGCAAAACGGTGGGTTTACCTACTCCGGGGCTTGTCTGACCTTAAAAATGGGTCGTTTTGGCCTTTAGGGCCAACTGGTGTAACACCCCTCAAAACGAAATAGGATAATTAGAGGTTCAAATGCGTGTTAGTAGTTGTTAAACTTTTAGAAATGTTTGAAAATGAGTTTATAAGTCAGTTTAATTGAGTTTGAAATCAAACATCAAAGAGACGTTCAAAATATTTGAAAACTAGTCTTTTACGTGTTTGTGTGTTTTATGTTGTCCCGATTCTTGGTTGGGGTGTTTAGGGGTTAAACGTCAAGGCAGGACTCCCCAAGGACCACCCTAAAGGTCCTTGAAGAGGACCCCAAGTCTAACCCCGAGACCCCCCTTGAATCAAGAGAGTTGGCCAAAATGTGGTGACCTACGGATGGGGTTCACGCCCCGTAGGTCCATCCACGGTTCGTAGATGGCCTCCGTAGGTCAAGCCCCAAATAGCCGCTCTTTGACCAAAACCACGGACAGCCAATACGGCTCGTGGTCCCATCCATGGTCCGTGGATGGTGGTCGTGAGTCGTGGCCTGTAATTTGTCAAGGTGAGTTGGCCAAGTGAGGGGTGAATCGGTAAATTCACCCCAAGTCTCTATTAGTAAGTGGACGGTTATTTTAAGTGATTTTAGGTATTTTAAGTGTATTAAAAGTGTCTTATAGAATTTTTGGGTTCATTATTTTCAAAACCTAAAAGTTGAACATCTCTTCTCCAAAACACTCTTTCAAGGAAGACTCCATTAGAAGTGAAGAACTCAAGGTTTCTAGGTCAAATTCTTCAAGTTTTCAAGAGGATTTTCCTGGGCATTCAATCAATTAGGTATGGGGATTTTATCTTTGATTCTCCTTTCAATCAAAGAGCCAAATCAAAGTGATTTCAATGTTTTTAAAAAGTACACTAAAAACCCCAATTTCAATTCTAAGATTGGGTTCTTGCATGAAAGTACTTCAAATGATGATTTATGTTAGTATAGATGGTAATTGATAGAGTTAAGATCAAAAACTCCATGAACCCTTGCATATCTTGAAATCCTAATTTTTGGGCCTAAAGTGGGTCTATTGATTATGAGCTAATAATGTGATATTAATGTGTAGGTTGTTATGGGCTATTGATTTATGTATTGTTCTATATTGAATTATGAGGAATTGATTGTCAATTGTGTTATATTGGATGTTAGGCTTGAATGGGCAAATTGTGACCTAAGGTTTATGATGATGATGAGATTGTGAATAGATTTTTTATTCTAGTAGTTTATATATATATGTTGTAGGTGTTAGAATTCTGAGATTTGATCCCTTTGAAAGTGGGGAGGTGTTTACTTTATAAGCATGTTGTGATCATGGCCTTGTAGGCAAAGTTGGATGATTGTTGTGTTGAGTAATGTTGATTATGCGAAGGTAATGCGATATGATGTGAATTGCGTGTGGTCCAAGAGTATGAAAGGTGACCTGGTGTAGAAACATTATGTGTTATGCTTGGTTGATTTCTTCTTTGAATGACTTATAATGAAGGTGAGGTTAGGATAGACTATATTTACCTACTCTCACACCTAGTGAAGAATGAATGAAAGAATGTGAGAATGAATGAAAAGAATGGGAGTTAATGCTAATGAATGAAAGTTGGGTCTATTGTAAGGATAGTCTCATAAAGCACTATTTTAAATGAATGGGGTTCCTAGATGAAAGGGTTTCTCATCTTTGAATCCAAGAGCTTCCCTAAATGAATGAATGTTGGGCTAGGATGGGTACTCCTTCGTGAGTTGAGATGAGAGTACTTAGTAGCAATCCTTATTCCTAAATGTATGAATGTTGGGCTAGGATGGGTACTACTTCATGAGTTGAGATGAGAGTACTTAGTAGCAATCCTTATCCCTAAATGAATGAATGTTGGGCTAGGATAGGTACTCCTTCGTGAGTTGAGATGAGAGTACTTAGTAGCAATCCTTATCCCTAAATGAATGAATGTTGGGCTGGGATGGGTACTCCTTCGTAAGTTGAGATGAGAGTACTTAGTAGCAATCCTTATCCCTAAATGAATGACTGAAAGGAATGTCCTACTCCGTGGGGGATTAATGTCTAGTACTGAGAGGATATGAAGATGGGTGGATACTCCTTCGTTAGGTGAGATGTGGGTATAAAGGAATGTCCTACTCCGTGGGGGAGTAATGTCTAGTACTGAGAGGATATGAAGATGGGTGGATACTCCTTCGTTAGGTGAGATGCGGGTATTTAGTAGCAGCCCTTAAGATGGGTGACCCTTTGTTAGTTGAGATGTGGGTACTTAGAAGCAATCCTTCTTTCCCTTAACTATGTGCCCACATAGGACTAGCTAGTGGTCTCTACCACGTAAAGGCAAAAAGAATGACCCTACCTTAGGCAAGTGAGGATCCCTCATCCGGTAAGGGTACTATCGGGATTCCATATCAAGCTCCATGGTCTATGTCGGTTAAGGCTCTCCCCCACCTTAATGAATGAATGAACTAGGGTTTCTTAATGGTGTACTACTTAGGATAGGTGGTGGAATGGGACATCATCTAGACATTGCACAAATAGACATTTAAAGGAGATCTTGGTGTGTCTTAGTAAAGATAATGATGAATGAGTCTTATTGGGCTAATTAATGAAAGTGTTGTTTCTTGAGAATGCTAATGTGAAAGTGAGTCATAATGAATCGAATGTAAGTGTTTATGTTGAATTGAATGTATGTGATGACCTTATGTTATTAATGAATGAAGTTGTCTAAATGCGTTAAGTTGAATGAATGATTTATGTTGAGATGTGAATGGAGCTTGTCTTGTGTAGCCTTAAGTATCACTTGGGTGTGGTATGGAGAGGTAGTATGGGCTGCCTCACCATGTCTTACTTAGGTGAGTCTTGGGATAACGTTCGATGAGTGTTCTAGTTTTATGAAGTGACTTGATGGTTTATGTGCTTATATGTCTTATGTGATTAATTGGTGAAGGTTGAGGTACGCATGGTAAGTGCACTTTGTGTGACCTTAAGGTGGTGCCTTACTGTGGGTGTTGGTATGGGAAGTTGCCCATACATTGCACAAAGGTATTGCTTAAGGGATACTTAAGGTGGAGTTTCAAGGCAAGAAGGTAAAGGTAAATGGGTTATGTATGTTTATGATGTATTGTGAAGTATGTGACATTGTATTGTTGGTTGTGACTTGTAAAGTCCCTATTATGTTGATGTTCTTGAGATTTTATCAAAATGGCATGAAAGCGTAACTTACAAACAAATGTCCTTTTTAGCATATTTTGCCTATCCTCATATTTAGTACATGTGTTGTACTAACCCCTTTCTTCTATTTTACCACAAGTGTAGGTTGTGGTAACTAGGAGAAGATTGTGCTTTGGAGTTGCTTGGATTGCTTCACTCTTCCAAGTGTTTGGTATGTCCTCAAGTTTCGAGGACTATGTTTTAGAAGTTTCTTAGTCATTGTAATAGACACTTAAGTTTCATTTCATTTGTAAAGGGTAGTGTCCCTTAGTACGTCTTAAGTTCTTGTCTAAGATTGGCTACAGAGAGTTAGTAGTTCTGCTTGCGTATTGATGTTTTCAAATGTTAATGACTCTTGAAGTCTTATGGTTTATTGAATAAAAGTTTTAAATTCTTAGTGATTTTTATGATCTATGCGATGAATGAATGTTAAGGCTTGTATAAGACCTCTGAGAGGTCGAATACGCATGTAATGGCTAGGGGGGGCTCTCGGGTTGTTACAACTGGCTCAATAGCAAAGGTCTTAACAGACGTCCATGAAAAGTTTTGGGAAAATGACGTCGAAATTCTGGATCACAAAAAATCAGGGTGAACTATAGCACACGAAAATTGGCAAAATGCGGGGTTTACTTGCTCCAGGCCATGTTTGACCTTGAATATGGGTCGTTTTGGTCGTTAGGGCCAAGTGACTCTATAGCTAAGGTCTTAACGGACCTCCATGAAAAGATTCGGCATAAATGACGTCGGAATTCTGAATCACCAAAAGAGATGGTGAACTATAGCATACAAAAATAGGCAAAATAGGCGGTTTACCTACTCTGGGCATTAGTTGACCTTGAAAATGGGCAGTTTTGGCCATCAGGTCTAACTGGCTCAATATCTAAGGTCTTAATAGATGTCCCTGAAAACTTTCGGCAAAAATGACGTCGGAATTTTGGATCACCAAACAAGATGGTGAACTATAGCACACAAAAATTGGCAAAATAGAGGGGTTAACCTGCTACGAGGCTCGTTTGACCTTGAAAATGAGCCGTTTTGGCCGTCAGGGCCAACTGGCTCCATCGCTAAGGTCTTAACGGAAGTCCATAAAAAATTTCGGCAACAATGACGTCGGAATTTTGGATCACAAAAAACAATGGTGAACTATAGCGCAGGAAAATCGGCAAAATGGGGGGTTTTGGCCATCGGGACCAACTGGATCCATAGCTAAGGTATTAACAGACGTCAATGAAATAACTTGGCAAAAATGACGTCAAAATTCTTGATCACCAAAAAATATGGTGAACTATATAGCACACAAAAATCGTTAAAATGGGGGTTTACCTACTCCGGGGTTCGTTTGACCTTGAAGATGAGCAGTTTTGTCCGTCAGGGCAAACTGACTCCATATCTAAGGTCTTAACAGACGTCTATGAAAAAATTCAGCAAAAATGACATCGGAATTTCGAATGACAAAAAAAGATGGTGAATTATACCACACGAAATTCGTTCAAATGGGGGGTTTACTTGCTCTGGCCCTCATTTGACCTTGATAATGGGCTGTTTTTGCCGTCAGGGCCAATTGGCTCCATACCTAAGGTATTAAAGGATGTCCATGAAACATTTAGGCAAAAATGACTTCAGAATTATGAATGACCAAAAATGATGGTGAACTATAGCACACGAAAATCGTTAGAATGGGTGCTTTACTTGCTCCGGGACTCATTTGACCTTGAAAATGGGTTGTTTTGGCCATCAGGGCCAACTGGCTCCATAACTAAGGTATTAACGGACATCCATGAAAAAATTCGGCAAAAATGACGTCGGAATTTCGGATCACCAAAAAAGATGTTGAACTATAGCACACAAAAATAAGAAAAATGGGGGGTTTATCTTCTCTGGGCCACGTTTGACCTTAAACATGGGTCATTTTGGCCAACTGGATCTATAGCTAAGGTCTTAACGGACGTCCATGAAATTTTTTGGCAAAAATGACGTCGAAATTGCAGTAACCAAAAATCCCTTGGACTATATCACACAAAAATCGGCAAAATGGGGCGCTTAACTTCTTCGGGCCGCGTTTGACCTTTGAAATGGGTTGTTTTGGCCATCAAGGCCCACTGGCTCCATAGCTAAGGTCTTAGCGAACTTTCATGATAAATTTCAACAAAAATAAAGTCGTAATTCTGAATCACCAAAAAAGATGGTGAACTATAGCACACATAAATCAGAAAAAATGGGGGGTTTACCTTCTCCGGGACTCGTTTCACCTTGAAAATGGGTCGTTTTGGCGGTCAAGCCCAACTGGCTCCATAGTTAAGGTCTTAACGGATGTCCATGAAAAATTTCGACAAAAATGACAGCGGGATTCCGGATCACCAAAAAAGATAGTGAACTATAACACACGAAAATCGACAAAATGAGAGGTTTACTTTCTCCGGGCCTTGTTTGACCTTGAAAATGGGCCATTTTGGCTGTCAAGGCCAAATGGATCCATAACTAAGGTCTTAACAGACGTTCATGAAATTTTTTGGTAAAAATGACATCATAATAACGGATCACCAAAAAATATGGTGACCTATAGCACACCAAAATCAGCAAAATGGTGAATTTACCTGCTCCGGCCTTGTTTGACCTTGAAAATGAGTCGTCTTGGCTGTCAGGGCTTAATGGATCCATATCTAAGGTCTTAACAGACGTCCATGAAAATTTTTGGCAAACATGACGTCGGAATTGCAGATCACCACAAAAATTGGTGAACTATATTGAACAAGAAAATCGCCAAAATGGGGAATTTAGCTACTCTGGGCCTCGTTTATCCTTGAAAATGGGTCATTTTGGCTATCAGGTCCTACTGGATCCATATCTAAGTTCTTAACAGACATCCATGAAAAAATTCAACCAAAATGATGTCAGAATTGTGGATCACCAAAAACGATGGTGAACTATAGCACACGAAAATTGGCAAAATAGGGAGTTTACCTGCTCCGGGCCCCGTTTGACCTTGGAAATGGGCTGTTTTGGCCGTCAGGGTAAACTAGATCCGTAGCTAAGGTCTGAACGGACATCCATGAAAAATTTCGGCAAAAAAGACATCGTAATTCTGGATCACCAAAACTGATGGTGAACTATTACACACGAAAATCGGCAAAATGGTGGGTTTACCCGCTTCGGGTCTCGTTTGACCTTGAAAATGGGTCGTTTGGCCATCAGGGCAAACTGGCTCCATATCTAAGGTCTAAACGGACATCTACAAAATATTTAGGCTGAAATGACGTCAAAATTCTGGATCACCAAAAAAAAGGTGAACTATAGCACACAAAAATCGTTAAAATTGGGGTTTACCTGCTCCGTGCCTCATTTGACCTGGAAAATGGGTCGCTTTCGCCGTTAGGACCAATTGGCTCCATAGCTAAGGTCTTAACAGACGTCCATGAAAATATTTGGCTAAAATGACGTCAGAATTCTGGATCACCAAAAAATATGGTGAACTATAGGACTCGAAGATTGGCAAAATGGGGGGTTAACCTTCTTTGGGCCTCATCTAACCTTGAAAATGGGTTGTTTTAGCCGTCAAGTCCAATTGGATCCATAGCTAAGGTCTTAACGGAAGTCCATGAAAAATTTCGGCAAAAATGATGTCGGAGTTCCGGATCACCCAAAAAGACGGTGAACTATAGGACACGAAAATCGGTAAAATAGGGGGTTTACCTGCTCCGAACCTCATTTGACCTTGAAAATTGGTTGTTTTGGCCGTCAGGGAAATTGACTCCATAGCTTAGGTCTTTACGGACATCCATGAAACATTTCGTCAAAAATGACGTCGTAATTTTGGATCACCAAAATAGATGGTGAACTATAGTACACAAAATTCGTTAAAATGGGGGGTTTACTTGCTCTGGGCCTTGTTTGACCTTGAAAATGGGCCGTTTTGGCTGTTAGGGCCAACTGGCTCCATTGCAAAGGTCTTAACAAATGACCATAAAAAAATTCGGCAAAAATGGCATCGGAATTCCGGATCACCAAAAAAGATGGTGAACTATAGCATGCAAAAATCAGCAAAATGGGGGGTTTACCTTCTAAGCGCCTTATTTGACCTTGAAAATAGGTGGTTTTGGTTATCAGGGCCAACTTGCTCCAAAGCTCAGGTCGTAACGGTCGTCTATGAAAAACTTCAGCAAAAATGACATCGGAATTCCAGATCACAAAAAAATATGGTGAACTATAGCACACGAAAATCGGTAAAATTGGGGGTTTACCTTTTCTAGGATTGGTTTGACCTTGAAAATGGGTCGTTCTGGCCGTCAGGGCCAAGTGGCTCCATAGCTGAGGTCTTAACAGGCGTCCATGAAATTTTTAGCAAAAATGACATCGAAATTTTGGCTCACCACAATAGATGGTGAACGATAATAGCACACGAAAATCTGGGAAATGGGGATTTTACCTGCTTCTGGTCTCGTTTGACCTTGAAAATGGGCCGTTTTGTCTGTCAGGGCCAACTGGCTCTGTATCTAAGGTCTTAACGGATGTCATTAAATTTTTTTGGTAAAAATGACGTCAGAATTTTGGATCACCAAAATAGATGGTGAACTATAGCACATGAAAATGGCAAAACTGGGGGTTTACCTACTCCGGGTATCGTTTGACCTTAAAAATGGGTCATTTTGGCTGTCAGGGCCAACTAGCTACAAATCCAAGGTCTTAATGGACGTCCCTGAAAAATTTCTGCAAAAATGACACCGAAATTTCGGATCACAAAAAAAGATAGTGAACTATAGCACACGAAATTCAGTAAAATGGGGGGTTTACCTTCTCTGGTTCTCATTTGATCTTAAAAATGGGCCGTTTTGGCCGTTAGGGCCAATTGACTCCATAGCTAAGGTCTTAACGGATGTCTATGAAATTTTTTGGCAAGAATGACGTCCGAATTCTGAATCACCAAAAAGGATGGTGAACTATAGCACACTAAAATTGGCAAAATGGGGGGTTTGCCTGCTCTAGGTCTGGTTTCACCTTGAAAATGGGCCGTTTTGGCCGTCAAGGACAACTAGCTCCATAGCTAAGGTCTTAACGGACGTCCGTGAAAATTTTTGGCAAAAATGACGTCGGAATTCTGTATCACCAAAAGGATGGTGAACTATAGCACACGAAAATCGGCATTATGGGGGGTTTACCTTCTCTAGGCCTCGTTTAACCATAAAAATGGGCCGTTTTGGCCGTCATGTCAAATTGGCTCCATAAGTAATGTCTTAACAGAGTTTCATGAAAAACTTTGGCAAAAATGACGTTGGAATTTTGAAAAACCAAAAATGATGGTGAATTATATGTCACTCCCCGAGAGCACCCTCTAGGCATAACATGGCGTACTTGACCCCGATGGGGTCTTATACAATCCCTTAGCATACTTTCATTGCATAAACATAAAATAGTGCGCAATTTAAAACTTTTCTTTTGAAAAACACAAGACATAAAAGTCATTTCATTTAAAAAGACATCAATACACAATTGGAATACTAAGTCTCATCTTGCCATCTTAGACACGACTTCAACACAATAGGGACACGACCCTTACAATACAAGAGAAAACCATTATCTAAATATTACATGAATTGAAAGAAACTTCTATTATAAGAGTTCTTGAATCTTTAAGGACACACTCAAGCTCAGGAATAGTAATCCAAGCTCTTCATTCTAGGAAAGCTCCTTAAGTCCTCAACCTACACTTTGTGTAATAAGGTAAAGAAGAATGGTGTTAGTACAAATATGCACCAAGTATGATGACCATGCAAAAACATGCTTTAAAAGAGGACATTTAGTTGGAAACCATGCAACATGTCATTTTAGAGAAACTTCATGAACATTGATACCATACGCATAATATAGACCACATACATTATCATACACATGGAAACCATTCATAATAACACATAAAACCTTTTATCACATTTGAGGCACATTCAATACATATAATAAGGTACCTTCATTTTCATCATAACTCCTCACCCTTAGTAACCTTAGGTGGCACTAGTGCAACGTATAGATCATGTCTCATACCACCATCCATACCAAGCACCACCTTAAGGCCACCCAAAAGTGGAGTCTCATACAACATTCATCAATCCAACCACATATCGTCATAAAGGCATAATCATAACATAAGACATAATCTTCACACGAAAACCATCACCTAAGACAAGTCATAACATCTTCATTTAACATTAGACATAAGACCAACATGCTTCATTAATAGTCACATAAGAACTCATTCATTCATTACATCGTAGTCATAACCCATTTAGTACATACCATAGGTAAACCACCCTCACAACCCCTTCACAAGCTTACTTGTGCAATGTACACATGGAGTCTTATACCCTCATACATACTAAGCAAACCTATCAACTAGTCATAAGTGTAATTCACATGCATAATCATAATTCATGACTTGACATACGTAAAGTCAACCTTAACATGCATCAACATACATAAACCATAGTTATTATTACATAAAAGAACGTAATCCTAACCTCCCTTAAAGTCCACTTGTGCAATGCATAAGTAGGGTCCATAGTCCTACCTACACTAAGTAACTCTTCAAGAAGTCATGACTAGAGTTCATATTTCTTATCTTAGTTCATTTATTAACTTTTGGGAAACTTTTCCATAACCGACATAGACCATGTGAGCTACATGGAATCCGGTGTTCTACTCCAACACCGAAAATAGAGTGTTTTACTTGCCAAGGTAAAACCAACATCATAGCATCTAGGTGGATCCACTAGCTAAGGTCCTATGTGGGCAAACATAGTTATGGAACAAGGAGATTGCTACTAGAAACCCGGACTTGCTAAACGTAGAAGGTTTCCATCTGATGAGACAACATATATAATTTGGGAACCCGGACTTGCTAAACGTAAAAGGAACCCATATGGGAAGTCAGACTTGCTAAACGTAAAAGCTTCCATCTCATATTCATGTTCACTCGGTGCTAAGCACAATTCCCTTTTAAAGTAGTCATAAAAGATCAAGAGTTCATAGATGAGAAAACCTTTCATCAAGAACCTTCATCATGTGAGAAGGACCTTTCACAATATCATACCATGCATAACATAATCTAGTTTAGAGTACAATTGAGGAGACCTTTCAAGAGACCCACTTTCACTAGATTATCATTAACCTTATTCATTCATTCATGCGTGTGTGTGTACATATGTGAGAAAGCCTTTCACATAAACACCTTTATGCAACACATACTCATACCTAAATGAATATACATTTCATGCCTTATAAGATATCTATATAGGTGCATATGAGAATTAACCTTTCAATTAACACCATAAACATATCATATTCATATCTATGCATGGAGTGTGTGTATACATATTGGTCCTCATAATGGCATAATAGCAACAACATTGTCATTAAGGAACTTCCCTTCAAGGGATCCCAACACATTCACAATATTCCCAAGTCATAAACAATTCACATATAAGGCCTTTAGGGATTCTAAACCACACACTCATCCATCATCATAGGAGACAAGAGCACATTCAACAATTGAATAGACAACTCCTAATATGTATAAGATCACATATTCATATAGGGGTCATATGGGTAAGGGTCATTCCACAATAGTACTTAGCATAATCAATCATGTAGACCACACCTTAACCCTAACATTATCATTCACATTATACTCCTCATCATCAAAATACTTTAAACATCATACTAGCATTGAGGATTTCATACATAGCTTTCATGGCACACCTTCATACACATATACAACATAATAGCAATTTACTACATCTATTGCCTTCAAGTCCATGATCACAACATGCATAATTGTTCATCAAGTAAACACCTCCACTACAAGTGGATCAACCATACACCATCAACTCGAATACTATAGACTAGAAGTTAGGTCAACTTACCAATTCTCCAAGCCATGTTCAACATAGATCAATTCTCAAAAATTCATAATAAATAGCTAAAGATAGCAATAGGATTCAACAATATATCACAATCTCAACTTAATTCAATTAACTTGGAATCTTAATCACATAACCCATTTTATAGGCTAAATTGAGATTTAGGAGGATCATGGGTTCTTTAAGAAATTTCATAGAAAATCATCATAAAAACATTGATTAAACAGTAATTCACCATTAGAATGACTTAGAAAATCGTTTGACAAGGAACCCATGTTTAGATTGAAAATTGGGAAATTTGGTCTTTGAATCACTTTTGAAAATTATTGATAGAACTCCTTGAATGAAAGGTTCTTCAAGAATCAATAGTCAACATACCTTTTTTATTGAATACCCATGAAAATTTGAAGAAGAAAGAACTTGAAAACCCATCTTCTAGCTTGAGCTTGAGATTGGCCTCCGATGGAGTTTTGAGAAAATCTATTTGGGAGGGAAGAGTTTAATTTGAAGAATGGGGTCTAATTTGGGGTTTCTATGTTTTAACCAACTTAAAGTACCCTAAAATAGGTAAAATAACCGTCCACAGTTTAATTAGAACGTGGGGTGAATTTACCCCTTAAGTGGCCGGAACTAAACAACATTGCAGGTGCCAAATGACGGCCACTATCCACGGATCGTGGTTGGCTTGACGGGGTGTGCTGCACCTCCGTAGTTGGATTCAGAGACTCATAAATTTGGGGGATAATCTCCCACGACTAAGTGTGGAGCCACGCCCCCTTTCCACAGGGCGTCAATCCCTTGACGGGGCGTCATCATGGACCTAGGTCAAGGCTGCCTTGACAGCTTTTGTCCAACGTTTGGGTCCTCCTCAAGGACCCCTAGGCTGGTCCTTGGGGAGTCGTACACGGACGTTTCGGCCCTAAACGTGATCTTTTAGAAACTAGGGCACCTCCAATAATTTTGACTCCAAACGACACACCGAAACAAGGAAAACACACTAGCGCACACTAGCACACAAACGACTAGTTTCCGGACGCCTTGGTCGTCCCTTGACGTTTAGACTCTAACTCTTCCAAACTAAGTTAATTACATTAGTTTAGGTCTAGAAAAATCATTTTAACTATTTTTAAGTCATTATTCATAAGGTAAGGCTTTAGCTTAGGTCATTGGATTTGTGGGGTGTTTCAATACTCCCCCCCTTAGGAACATTCATCCCCGAATGACACTTTGACCTTTTCTAGGGAGGAAAATGACTCAAGACTAGCAGCCCATCAACAAGCAACATCAAACAACATCATAGCATCACATCACATAGGAACTTAATCCACTACATCATTATGCGCCCAACTCATTATTTCACATAACTATAGGAGGAACTACCTTCTCCATTTCAATGAGCATCATTTTGGGCATCTAGAGAAACAACATGATATTTCTTTATCAAGCATGCTCAATACAACTCTCATGAAGACAATATTCTCATACATAGTTAATATGTACATACCATCTTATAAAAGATATAATACACTTGCATGGTCATCTATAAAGTTCACCACATCTTATTAGAACACCCACATGAGTAACCTTAGGCTCCTACTTGTGCAATGCATAGGTAGGGTCCATAGTCCTACCTACACTAAGTATAACCTTTAGGCAACCATGATCATACTTAACATAAGGTAATACTATCACATAAACAACCCAACATCATACAAATCTCATATTTGATTCATTAATAACCAATATGTATAAGAGGAGGTTAGTCATGAACATGAGCTTATATTAAGGAAAACCAACCGTAAAGCTAATTCATTTTAAAGCATGCATCATTCATAATCATCACACTAAGAATGGAACTAAAACCATGACTACCTTAGAGTCTACTTGTGCCATGTATGAGTGGCATCTCATAATACCCTTCACACTAAGTAGGTCTCCTAGAGTAGGCATTAGTCCTAGCTCATGCAACACATTCATATCATAAGTAAAGCCAATCATAAAATAATGCATAAGCATAGGAGGAATGTCTACTCCCCATTAAGACATGATCCATACCACACAAAGAAAGTAGGAACTACACCTACAATTCATCATGCATCATACACATAAACATTTCTCATGTTCATAGGAGGAACTACCTTCTCCTAATCATGACATGATCTTTACCTTTTCATAGGTTCCATGTGCAAGCACCTTACCAAGAGCATTTCTTTTAAGGAGGAATTTTCAACTCCCTACCACTTATGCTCATAATTCCCTTTCAAGAAGTTTAATTGGCAGCTCATATCAAATACATCACCACATAAAAAACATCAACTCACCAAATTTTCAATTTAATGCACAACAACATAAGAAACATGTAATTTACCAAGAATCAATTTACATGAAATAAAAATCTCTTCAAAAGCATGCATAACCTAAGATACACATGACTCCTACACATAATCAAGTCCAAAAAGGAAATCATTGGACTCAAACTAGATTAGGGATAGAAGAAAAGATGAGGACATTGGGACTTTTAATCAATGTTTCTTTACAAGCACATGACCTTCCCTTTGGGAATGAGTCCCCCTTTTTACAACAACATCATCATTAAACCCTCCTCACAAATTCAAATTTTACCAAGGCTCACTTTTAACCTTTCCGGGCTCTAAATCAATAGAGGTCTAATAACCATGCATCCAAATCCTACCAAGGTTAACAAAAGTAACTCTATGGAACAAGGAATTTAAAGGACAAACATAACATTCAAGACTCCAAAATCATAGAATGAGTCAAGAAAAGTTAATCATTTTTAAGCTAGGGGAGCAATAGAAGGGAACATAAGGGTATTGGGACATCTCATTGGCCCTAGGCCTCCCAATTAAGTACCTTTCACAAGGACCCTTACTAAAATACCACTCCTCACATTCACATAGTAGCAATTGCTTACTCTCCTACCTCTTAACCTTCAGGTCTAAGATCCCAATTAGCACTTCCACATTAGAGAGGTTCTCTTATAGGCACTCTTGGTCACTAGCAACCTTACCAACACCACTCAAATCTCATAGGAACCTACCATACGAAATTATAACTCCTCGAACTCACCACACTCCATGAGGTGAGGATTTCAAGTAAACCTAAACATGAACATCCAAAATGCTCAACTTTTCATATTCATCACTCAAGGGGATTCTCTAGATGGAAAAGTTTAAACAAGCTTAGCTTATGAAATCAAAGACACTCAATATCCTTACAATTTAAGCACATTGTCCCTCATATGGGGTAAGACTAGACAAGCTCTTTACAGTATCACTCTCATAATTTCTAAAGTCAAAACAAGTCATAGTTAAGTCTCCACATTCCTTACACAAAAGGGTTCTCAACCATAGAGGATTTCACTTCTACCCTCATAAAAAAGAGTTTACTAATTCAACATCAATAGGTACCACTCAAGCACCACTATTCATCAAAGTTCATTTCATCATAAGGCTTATAAGAACTTGGTTGGGTTAGACTATTCAATCACATATGGCCATAAATAAACCCCAGAATACTAAGGGTAATCCCAAAACTTTTGCCAATTCCTATTACCAAGTCATAAAAGACAAGCAGTTCCGAATTTAGCCCTACAAGGTTCATCACTTTAGGTAGTTCATCTATAGTCTCTAGGGGACCTTCAACTTTGAATCATAGAAATCCCGGATTCTACCCAAGAATAAAAACATATTAGAATCTACCAACCAATCTTGTCTAGGTTTTATCTATGAATCCTACTACACTGACCATACTTAAGATCAATCGTAAAGGACAACTAACTCTTTTGAAGTTGGTCAACACCTACACTCTTCTCCTTCTCATGAACTAAGTAGCACATGCCACCCTCTAATGCCAACTCTAAAGCACAACATAACCCCAACTCATGGAATAAGACTCCCTCTTTCTCTTTCCACCCTTAGGGTAGGCTCATTAGGGAACTAAAAATTTAGCTATATGGGTTCTACCATTAACTAGCATTACCTCACAATTACATTAATAGGTAGGCACACTATATTCCCCTCTTAGGAGTAGCCTACACAAGATCAACACAAGCACAACTATGAAGTATTACTCATACAAAAAGGCAACTTTTCAACTCTCACAATTTACCACATTCCTTCAAAACTCTTCAAATATTCACCATATGTAACACCCCTAAAAATGAAATAGGATAATTAGAGCTTCACATGCATGTTAGTAGTTGATAAACTTGTAGAAATGTTTGAAAATGAGTTTATAGGTCAGTTTAGTTGAGTCTGAAGTCAAACGTCAAAGAGATGTTCAAGATGTTTGAAAACTAGTCTTTTACGTGTTGGGGTGTTTTATGTTATCCCGATGCTTGGTAGGGGTGTTTAGGGATTAAACATCAAGACATGACTCCCAAGGACCACCCTAAGGGTCCTTGAGGAGGACCCCAAGTCTAACCCCGAGAGCCCCTTTGAATCAAGAGAGTTAGCCAAAATGTGGTGACCTACGGATAGGGTTCACTCCCCGTAGGTCCATCCACAGTTCGTGGATGGCCTCCGTAGGTCAGGCCCCAAATGGCCAGTCTCTAACCAAAACCACGGACAACCAGTATGGCTCGTGGTCTCATCCATGGTCTATGGATGGTGGTCGTGAGTCATGGCCTGCTATTTGTCAAAGTGAGTCGGTCAAGTGAGGGGTGAATTGGTAAATTCACCCCAAGTCCCTATTAGTATGTGGACGGTTATTTTAAGTGTTTTTAGGTATTGTAAGTGTACTAAAAGTGTTTTATAGAATTTTGGGTTCATTATTTTCAAAACCTCAAAAGTTGAACCTCTCTTCTCCAAAACACTCTCTCAAGGAAGACTCCATTAGAAGTGAAGAAGTCAAGGTTTCTAGGTCAAATTCTTCAAGTTTTCAAGAGGATTTTCGTGGGCATTCAATCAATTAGGTAGGGGATTTTATCTTTGATTCTCCTTTCAATCAAAGAGCCAAATCAAAGTGATTTCAATATTTTTCAAAAACACTAAAAACCCCAATTTCAATTCTAAGCTTGGGTTGCATGAAAGTATTTCAAATGATGATTTATGTTAACATTAATGGTAATTGATGGTTTTAAGATAAAAAAACTCCATGAACCCTTGCATATCTTGAAATCCTAATTTTTGGGTCTAAAGTGGGTCTATTGATTATGAGCTAATAATGTGATATTAATTTTTAGATTGTTATGGGCTATTGATTTATGCATTGTTCTATATTTAATTATGAGGAATTGATGGTCAATTGTGTTATATTGGATGTTGGCCTTGAATGGGAAAATTGTGACCTAAGGTTTATGATGATGATGAAGTTGTGAATAGATTATTGATTTTAGTATTTTATATATATATATATATATATATGTTGTAGATGTTAGAATTGTGAGGTTTGATCCCTTTGAAAGTGGGGAGGTGTTTACTTTATAAGCATGTTGTGATCATGGCCTTGTAGACAAAGTGGATGATTGTTGTATTGAGTAATGTTGATTATGTGAAGGTAATGTGATATGATGTGAATTTCGTATGGTCCAAGAGCATGAAAGGTGACCTTTTTTAGAGACTTAATGTGTTATGCTTGGTTGATGTTTTCTTTGAATGACTTATAATGAAGTTGAGGTTAGGATAGACTATGTTTACCTACTCTCACACCTAGTTAAGAATGAATGAAAGAATGTGAGAATGAATGAAAAGAATGGGAGTTAATGCTAATGAATGAAAGTTGGGTCTATTGTAAGGATAGTCTCATAAAGTACTCCTTCAAATGAATGGGGTTCCTAGATGAAAGGTTTTCTCATCTTTGAATCCAAGAGCTTCCTAAATGAATGAATGTTGGGCTAGGATGAGTACTCATTCGTGAGTTGAGATGATAGTACTTAGTAGCAATCATTATCCCTAAATGAATGAATGTTGGGCTAGGATGGGTACTCCTTTGTGAGTTGAGATGAGAGTACTTAACAGCAATCCTTATCCCTAAATGAATGAATGAAAGGAATGTCCTACTCCGTGGGGGAGTAATGTCTAGCACCGAGAGGATATGAAGATGGGTGGATACTCTTTCGTTAGTTGAGATATGGGTATTTAGTAGCAACCCTTAAGATGGGTGCCCCTTCGTTAGTTGAGATATGGGTACTTAGAAGCAATCTTTCTATCCCTTAACTATGTGCCCACATAGGACTAGCTAATGGTATCTACCACATCAAGGCTAAAAGAATGACCCTACCTTAGGCAAGTGTGGATTCCTCATCCGATAAGGGTACTACCGGGATTCCATGTCAAGCTCCATGGTCTATGTTGGTTAAGGCTCTCCCCCACATTAATGTATGAATGAACTAGGGTATCTTAAAGGTGTACTACTTAGGATACATGGTGGAATGGGACATCATCTAGACATTGCACAAGTAGACATTTAAGGGAGATCTTGATTTGTCGTAGTAATGATAATGATGAATGAGTCTTATTGGGCTAATTAATGAAAGTGTTGGTCCTTGAGCATGCTAATGTGAAAGTGAGTCATAATGAATTGATTGTAAGTGCTTATGTTGAATTGAATGTATGTGATGATCTTATGTCATTAATGAATGAAGTTGTTTAAATGCGTTAAGTTGAATGAACGATTTATGTTGAGATGTGAATGGAGCTTGTCTTGTGTAGCCTTAAGGATCACTTGGGTGTGGTATGGAGAGGTAGTATGGGCTGCCTCACCATGTCTTACTTAGGTGAGTCTTGGGATGACATTTGATGAGTGTTCTAGTTTTATGAAGTGACTTGATGGTTTATGTGCTTATATGTCTTATGTGATTAATTGGTGAAGGTTGAGGTACGCATGGTAAGTGCACTTTGTGTGACCTTAAGGTGGTGCCTTACTGTGGGTGTTGGTATGGGAAGTTGCCCATACATTGCACAAAGGTATTGCTTAAGGGTTACTTAAGGTGGAGGTCCAAGGCAAGAAGGTAAAGGTAAATGGGTTATGTATGCTTATGATGTATTGTGAAGTATGTGACATCGTATTGTTGGTGTGACTTGTAAAGTGCCTATTACGTTGATGTTCATGAGATTTTATCAAAATGGCATGAAAGCATAATTTCCAAACAAATGTCCCTTTTTAAAATGTTTTGCATATGGTCATACTTAGTACGTGTGTTGTACTAACCCCTTTCTTCTATTTCACCACAAGTGCATGTTGTGGTAACTAGGAGGAAATTGTGCTTTGTAGTTGCTTGTATTGCTTCACTCTTCCAAGTCTTTGGTATGTTCTCAAGATTCGAGGACTATGTTTTAGAAGTTTCTTAGTCATTGTAATAGACACTTAAGTTTCATTTCATTTGTAAAGGGCCGTGTCCCTTAGTACGTTTTAAGTTATTGTCTAAGATTGGCTAAAGAGACTTAGTAGTTCCGCTTGCGTATTGATGTTTTCAAATGTTGATGACTCTTGAAGTCTTATGGTTTATTGAATAAAAGTTTTAAATTCTTAGTGATTTTATGCTCTATGCGATGAATGAATGCTAAGGCTTGTATAAGACCTCCGAGAGGTCGGATACGCATGTAACAGCTAGGGGGTGCTCTCGGGTCATTACAAACTTGGTATCAGAGCATAAGGTTTTAAAGATTTGTTTTAGGTTCAAAGTCTCGAAAGCCACGTCTAGTAGAGTCTTGTTCATCGCTGTGAGTCGCGACACATCTATGAGCAAGAGGCTATAGGACGATAGAAGTTTCACTTTCTTTTATTATTCTTGATGTGGTGCCTTAGAGTTTTGTCTATAAGTGTCCTTTTCCTAATTTGTCTCTTGTGTTTATAGGACATAAATACGAGGGCTAACTGAAGGAGAGCGGAAGAGGATATAGATGATGGGGGAGTTCCTCCCCAAGGAGTGCAAGGTGACCAAGCTCCTTTAGGTGGGCAAGAGAATGTGGTTCCGGTAGGTCCCCCAGATATGACTAATGGGGAGATTAGAGAGGCTTTTCTCTCCCTGGCCCATGCCATGACTACTCAAGCAAATAGAGATGTGAGGCCTAGGGTGAATGCTATTCAGAGTACTGTGGCCTCAGGGTTAAGGAATTTCACAAGGATGAACCCTCCTACCTTTTTTGGTTCTAAGATAGATGAGGACCCACAAAACTTTATAGATGAGGTGTTTAAGATTGTGGATGCAATGGGAGTGACTCCTAGGGAGAAGGCGGAGTTGGCTTTTTACCAACTCAAGGATGTAGCTCAAGTGTGGTTTGAGCAATGGAGGGATGAGAGACCCATAGGGGCTGACCCAATAGATTGGGGAGTGTTTAAGACGGCCTTTCTTGATAGGTTTTTTGCCTTAGAGTTGAGGGAGCAAAAGTTGGTTGAGTTCATGAACCTACGTCAAGGGAATATGAGTGTGAAGGAATACTCTATCAAGTTTACCCAACTATCTAAGTATGCTCCTACCTTGGTACAAAATTCTAGGGCTAGAATGAATAAGTTTGTTATGGGAGTGCCCAATTTGGTTGAGGAAGAGTGCCGTACGGCAATTCTCCATCATATTATGGATATCTCTAGGCTCATGATTTATGCTCAACAAATTGAGGAGACAAAGCTTAGGAAGATGAATAGGGATTTGAAGAGGGCTAGACCGGATGAACAAAACCAATCTAGGTAAAAATAGGTTCTATAACCAATATTCTTCAATGGTC
Source organism: Solanum chiquidenum (assembly GCA_029582725.1). Classification (NCBI taxonomy): domain Eukaryota; kingdom Viridiplantae; phylum Streptophyta; class Magnoliopsida; order Solanales; family Solanaceae; genus Solanum; species Solanum chiquidenum. Next base: position 3,510 of record JAJOOS010008192.1, on the reverse strand, counting down.
AACAATGATAGGGTGTCTAACCCTAAACCTCAAAAAGGGAATGGAGGTGGTTCTACTTTTGAGAAGCCTAGGTGTGCTACTTGTGGAAAGCAACATTTGGGAAAGTGTCTTGCCGGTACGGATGGATGCTTTGGAAGTGGGAGTAAGGGTCATAAGATGAGAGATTTCCCTACAGTTAAGTCAAAAGGGATAGAGACCAATCAAGTTTCTCATGATGGCCTGGATCCAAATGCTCTGTAATACCCCGTACAAACTAGTAAGACCTGGCTATGGCTTTACTAACTCTAGTAGGTTGAAATAGAGCCTCACATGTTATTTTATATTTGGAAACTTGTTTAAATGATGAAAAATGTCTTTTAAAGTTAGTTTGAGGAGATTGGAGATCAAACGTCAAGAAACGACTATAATGTCTGGAAACTAGTCATTTGAACTAGTGAGTTGTAAGGGTCTTGTCGTTGAAGTTTGGAGCGTTGTTTGAGGGTGGAAACTTGTAGAAGTGACTCTCATACTTAGATGGACATGTTTAGGATTTAAACGTCTGGGTACGACTCCCCAAGGACCACCCAAGGGGTCCTTGAGGAGGACCCTAACATCTTCCAAAAAACTGTCAAAATAGCTTAGTGGTTCATGAGACCCATTCACGGCCAGCAGATCAATCTACGGTTCGTGGGTCAGGGGCGTGGATCAGGCCTGTGCAGGCTTGCAAAAGGGGAGCCTCTGAACCAAACGACGGAGCAGCCGCATGAGGCGTCAACCCATCCACAGTCCGTGGATGGGGAGCCGTCGATGGCACCTGCAATGCTGTCAAGAAGTTGGCCTAGGTAAGTGAGGGCCAACTTAAAATGGTCATATCTCATAGCTCAAAACGAATTAGGTGGGCCATTACCTATACAATGAAAGGTCTCTGAGTCTTCTTTCCAACACCGTCGAGTTTTTCCTATTACGATCTCGGACTAAAAACTTATGGTCGAAATAGTGAAGAACTGTCAGTCCAGGTCCAATCGACGGACCCAAACTACGGACGGTAGATAAAACGACGGTCCGTAGGTTGGGGTCCGTAGATGCTGCCCATTTTGTGAATTTTAGCTTTAAGTTGGGGGTTTGGGAATTAAGTTAGCTAATTAATTAAGGGCTTAGGGGGTCGGTTAAGTGGTCAAATAACCTCCTATAAATAGTTACTAAGACCCCAAATCAAAACCCTATTTCCTTTCTCTCCAAACCTCTTCTCTCTAGAACTCCATTGAAGACCAATGAAGTAACTAACCTAGGGGATTGAAGATGGAGGTTTTACCTTAGGATTTTTGTGGGTTTCTAACCTAAGGTATGGTTGCTTTCATCCTTGGGTAGTTATCACCCAAGGATTCCTCTCAAAAGCTTTCAATCTAAACTCTAGAATCTCAATGTAGCTAGGGTTTCAATCCAACCCCATGGATTCCTTTATAAATGGTTTCTAATGAATGATTTATGTTTCTTGTTCATGATACTACTAATCTTACATGGTTTTAACTTCAAAACTAAAGAATCCATGAGTTTTCCCCCAACCCTAGCTATGGCTTTTCTCTACAATATGAATGTGATTAGAAGTTGATTCAATTGATTGAATTAGAGTTGTTTATGATGTCATTACATGAGCTAAGTATAGTTTTACATGTATTCTTGGTTACCTTATGAATCTAAGATGAAATTGACTTGGTCTAGGGTTATATCATGAAAGAATCAAATTGAGGGGTTAGATGTGATCTTCTAGGGATGATGAATTTCTTAATGAATGGCCTTAGTTTAGATCACCTAGACATGAATGGAATATGATAGAATCTGTAGACCTATATTAACTTGATTATGATCATATTGGTTATATTGTTGGTTTATAATGATCTTCTACCTAAAGTACCAAATCTAACATGATAGACTTGATCTTGACTCTTGGCTTTGAAGGACAATATATGGAGGTATGTTATGATGAAGTTATATTATATGAATTGTTGATCCACTTAGGGTGGAGGTGATTACTTATCATGTACCCTTTGTATGAATGGATTGATCCACTTATGATGGAGGTGCTTACTTACCAATATAAATTGTAGTGTTGCGATAAGGTCCCTCTTCCCTACAACCCTAGACATGACTAAGTATGATATGTTATGAACATGGTATGGTCTATATGTTGAATTGGATGAGGTGCTATTGTGGAAGGACCCTACCCACATAATCCCCTATATGAATATATGATTCTATACATGCCATGAACGACCTACTTGAATGATGAATGTATCCATGTATATGAATGTTAGATATGTGACTTACATGGTCTAAGATCCTTAAATGAAATATATGTGATTTAATCATGAGTTGGGATATTATGTACATGGTGTGACCCCCCCCCCCTATGAGAAGGAAGGTGTCTATGATGATAATGTTGTTGTTGTTGTGCCATTGTAAGGACAATCACGCACACACTACATGCATGAATATGAATATGATGTGTATAGGTGTCAATTGAAAGGCTAGTTCTCATATGCACCTTTACATACTATTATGCATGAAATGTACATGACCATAACGTTATGACTAAGTACGATATGTTATGACTACACATGATAGGTGGATACTATAGTAGTATTATAGGTTGCATGAAAGGGTTTTCTCATGAACATACTATGCATATAATACGAACGGTTTTCTCATACTATGATATATGTTGATTCTAAGGTTGAAAGGACATTCTCCCCTAATGAATGTATGAGCTATTATGATATATGTTGATTTGAGTGTCTAGTGCATTCTTCCATAAATATGACTTAAGTAAACACTAAACGTTACTTCAAAGAAGGGAGTTTGTGCTTAGCACCGAGAGGATGTGTATATGAGATAGGATTCCTTCACAAAGGCGGGAGATTTCCACTAAATAGGTCTCATGAGATGGAAACTACAATGCTATTAAGTATAAAGAGGATTTCTAGAAGCAATCTCATATGCACCTTTACATACTATTATGCATGAAATGTACATGACCATGACGTTATGACTAAGTACGATATGTGATGACTGCACATGATAGGTTGATACTATGGTAGTATTATATGTTGCATGAAAGGCTTTTTTCATGAACATACTATGCATATAATATGAACGGTTTTCTCATACTATGATATATGTTGATTCTAAGGTTGAAAGGACATTCTCACCTAATGAATGTATGAGCTATTATGATATATGTTGATTTGAGTGCCTATTACATTCTTCCATAAATATGACTTAAGTAAAGACTAAACGTCACTTCAAAGAGGGGAGTTTGTGCTTAGCACCGAGAGGATATGTATATGAGATAGGATTCCTTCACAAAGGCGGGAGATTTCCACTAAAGAGGTCTTATGAGATGGAAACTACAATGCTATTAAGTATAAAGAGGGTTTCTAGAAGCAATCTCCTTATCCCTTGATTATGTGCCTACGTAGGATTTTTAGCTAGTGGATCCACCTAAAATCTATTATGTACGTCCTACCTTAGGCA
>JAJOOS010008191.1:0-24663 GCA_029582725.1 Solanum chiquidenum | reverse complement strand
CTCCGTCCCATTTTATGTGGCAACATTTGACCGGGCACGGAGTTTAATAAATAGATAAAGACTTTGAAATGTTTACCAAATTGCCCTTCAAAAAAATAAACTTATTTTTCTCTCTCCTAATAAATGTATTGGAGTACTCTTTTCAAGATTAAGTGGGACCAACAAGGATAAAAAAAGAATTATACCTTTAAATACTTACCAAATAAGAAAATGTGGCATTCTTTTTGGGACTGACCAAAAAGGAAATGTTGCCACATAAAATGGGACGGAGGGAGTAATTATTATTATTATTGTTTATTATAATGTTACATACAGATTCAGACAAACTCACTGTTTTTTGTTGAGATATTGCATATTTATATTAAATTTGTATGACTATTTAATTGGAAATCTAAAAAATAAAATGAGTCGTAATTCAAAGACATACAATGTCACGATCCGAGCCTACACTCCGGACGTGACACGGTGTACAAGACTCCGAAGAGCCTCATATAAGCCTTATAGCATCCATAACATAAAAACATAGAAAAATAGTGCGGAATTTAAAATTCTTCTTTATAATCGAAGTCATTTTTATAAAAGCAAGCGAAAGTCTTTCTATACTTTGTCTCAAACCATCTAGAAACATAAGACTTAAAATTTTGGGACACAGCCCATACAAATGCTCTAAACATAAAATAAAAGACATAAAGGGAAATAGTGGTTTCTATGAGGACTCACTAAATCTTCAACTCCAAGCTCCTTAGAAACCTATCTTCCAAGTATAGGACATCAAATCTCCAAACCCTACACTTTGGTAGAAAATGAAGAAATATGGGTTAGCACAAATAATGTACTAAGTATGATAGCCATGCAAAAATCATGCTCAAAACGGACATTTGGTTGAAAAATCATGCATATGCCAATTTTGAGAAAATATCATGAACTTTAGCAAAAGGTATAAGATACAATCACATTCAACATATAAGTCATTTCATCACATTAGAACATAATCAACATATAAGTCATTTCATCACATTAGACCCTTCACCTTAAGTAACCCTAAGCTATACTTGTGCAATGTAAGAATAGCATCCCATACTACTACTCCTACTAAGTACCACTTTGAGGCCACCTTAGATAAACTTACCATTCTTCCTTTTCATCTTTAGATCATACTCATACATAAGGAACATAAACATTTCATAAGTCATGACAAGGATAGTAACTCATAATACAATCCAAGTAAAGCATGCATCATTTCATTAAGCATAGAAGTCAACATTCTTCATTAGATTCATTAAGAGCACTTTCATTCACAAGTCATTAAGACATTAGAGAACTCATCATAGCCCTCTCAAAGCCTACTCGTGCAATGCATGGAGGCATTCCATACTACCACCCACACTTCATAGAGCCTCTTGAGTAATCATAGTGCACATCTCACATGATGGGAATAAATGTTTAACCGACATAGACCATGTGAGCTTAACATGGAATTCGGTGTCTTGCCCCACACCGTAAAGAGGTGGTCTACTTGCCTAAGGTAGGACCGGTAATATTTTAGCTTAAGTGGATCCACTAGCTAATATCCTATGTGGGCACATAGTTATGGGATAATAAAGATGTTCATTGAAACCTGGCCTAAACATGGGGAGAGCTTCCATCTTACCAAATCTGCTCGGTGCTTAGCCTCCATTCCCATAGAGTGTTTCATTCTCATTAACATTATTGTACTTGAGAGGGCCACCAACATTAGGTCTACCGACCCAAAGTACATTACAAAAGAAAGAGTCACCACCATTAGGTCTACCGATTCAAGGTATATCACTAGGATAGCACATTGAATCCTCAAGAAGGGCCACCACCATTAGGTCTACCGATTCAAGGTTTAGCATCACATTAGTTTCTAGACTCATCATGAAGGACTACCAACATTAGGTCTACCGGTTCAAGACATAGCCTAGAATACTTTATCATTCATTTAAGAAAGGACTACCAACATTAGATCTACCGATTCCATGTTCATTAAGTCAAGGCATATTCATTACACAAGAAGATGATGCCTAAGCCTACCAATTCAAGATACAACATTCAAGGTCACATTCATCAATACAAGAAAAGGATGCCTTAAGCCTACCAATTCAAGATACATCAATCCACATTACTTTCATTTATACAAGAAGAGGATGCCCTAAGCCTACCAATTCAAGATGTAACCTCACATTATAGAAACCCTTCACATTCTCTCATCATCATTCATGAGTGTTAATTGAAAATATGCTTTCAATAATAACACAATTACATTCTAAACATGATCATAATACTTTCATTGAGATCACACACATATATTTTACATCATAATCATACATAAATCCTTCATGAAATATTCCTCTAAGTCTATGAATCAATCTAAACCCAAACATCTAGAATACTACAATATATAAGAGGAATATCATGATTCAATAACCAATTCAATATAAACATAAAAAATTCAACATGCGTCCTTAATCATTCAACCCAAATCACAAACTTTCAATTTAGTATTTTGGGGAAACATGAGTTCATAGGGGAATTCATCAGAAGTCACCATTAATTCATCAATTCCATCATAAATCATCATGTATAAACCTTTGAAAATGTTTTGGAATTGAACCCATGCATAGATTGAAAACCCTAAGTTTTTGGCGGATTTTGGAAACTTGAAATCATCTTTTGATAGGGCTCCTTGAATGAAACTTAATCAAGAAAGAATACTACCATACCTTTATGGAAGAAACTCCACGAAAATTCAGTGAGAATGGTGAGATCTTGAACTTGAAAGCTTGAATCCTTCTTCCCCAATGGTGATTTCTAGAGAGAGAATATTTGAAGAAGAGAGGTGGTTTCTAATTTGTGTTTGAGAATAATGAATTAGAAAAGGTGTTTTAATACTTTTAAAAGCCTTAAAATACTTTAATTAATCAATAATAACCGTCCCCTAACTTAAATAACCTAAAAAGAAATTTACTAAGTTGCCCCTCAACTTGGCAGAAATTGGACAGTTTCAGATGTCATTCACGAAACCCCACCCACGGACCGTGGGTGGATCCACGAGCCATACTGTTACTTCGTGGTTTTGTACTAGAACATGTCACCTTGTCCCTTAACCTACGGTTGGGTTCCACGGGGCGTGGATGGACCTACGGGGCGTAGGTCCAATCCGTAGGTCCCAAAATTTTGACAGCTTTTGCTAAGTTGGGGCAGCCTTGGGGTTAGGCTTTAGGGTCCCCATCAAGGACCCTTGGTTGGTCCTTGGGGGGTCGTACCTTGACTTTTAATCCCTAAACTCCTCAAACTAAGCTCGGGACATCACTTTACATCTTTGAACCCACATCAAACTCGAAAACAAACTCGTTAGGCTCTAAGTTTCACCTATTCGTTTTCCGGGTCGTTACATTATCTCCCCCTTAGGAACATTCATCTTCGAATGACACTTTAAACACTTAGGGAAATAAAGACTCAAGACTAGTAGCCCATCATGTATGAAACATCATAAACAATGTTCTAAACTTAGAAGGAAACATCAACTCCATCTCAAACATAATCCATGCAACACAAGAAGGTAGGAACTACATCTACAAACTCATTATGCATGAAAACTTTGACATTTCTCATTTCGTTGGAGAAATTACCTTCTCCAAGTCATATCATGCTCATCATAACATCATTAAGCACATTATGCAATTACACTTTAAAGCACATTTAGGCATGTTCAACAATTCACCTCATGAATCATATAGACAACTCAAACTAAATGCACATCAACATGAGGAACATAATTCATAAAAACTCATTTTCTCATTTAAACATGAATTCATCAAGAACATGCATAACATAAGGAAACCATGAAAACACATAATCACACATGACTCCAAAACATGAAACAAGCCAACAATGAATTCTTTGTCTTAGGCTTGAGTAGGAATAGAAGGAAAGAGATAAGGATATCGAAACTCTTAACAACCTTGCCATTCAACATACCATCTCCCCTTTAGGAGTAAACCCATACTAAGGCTATCATGAAAATAACATAGGGACCTCAATATAACATTCACAACCATAAGGAACTATCAACATACTGATGCCTTCATCCGAAAGAGCTCATTTGTCAACTCTAGTAGCATCATTTACTAAAATCCTTACTAGGACACCACTCCTCAACATTTTTCATGGATGGAACTTCTTTACCATTCTATTTCTTAACTTGCCAGTCTAAGATCCCAACTGATACTTCTAAACTAGGAAGGTCCTCATTAAGTAACTCTTGCTCACAAACAACCTTACCAACACCACTCAAAGTGAAAATTTCAAGCCAATCTAAATCATGAACATTAAGAACACTCATCGACCTTGCTATCTAAGCACATTATCTCCCCCTTGGGAGCAGGCCTATACAAAATCTTTTAAGCATCTCTTCTTTCAATTCTAAGGTCAGAGCAAGTCATCACTAAACCTTCTCACTCATCACACAAGATGATTCTAAACCAAGGTGAATTACACTTCTACCTCATTTTAAAGGAGTCTACTCACTCAACATCTCTAGGCATCACTTAAACACCACTATTCAACACATTTCAAAACTCATCATGACCTTTTACCAATAACACACACAACCATAATGCAACTCATTCATACTAAAGACAACATCACAATCTATCATCTCAAATCTATCAAGTCACATAACCATAACTGACATCACAACCAACCTTTTCTCCCTCACTTCTTCTAGAATAAACCCTTCGAGTGGTCATATCCTAAAGACTATCGGATAAGGAATAAGAGAGACCTTATAGATTTAAACTCTATGGCACGACTTAAAAAATGAAGAAGTGAGATTTTCCTAACATTCAAGTGCCTCTTATTCATAAATGTGGCGCACTTCACATTTATGAACAAGACTCAACTAGACATGGTTTGAGACATTCTAAAACCATCCCAAAATCTTGTGCTATGATACCATATTTGTCACGACTCGAGCCTATACCCTGGACATGACACAACGTAAAAGGCTCTGAATAGCCTCATACAAGCCTCATATCATTCATAACATAAGAACATTGGAAAAATAGTGTGAAATTTAAAACTTTTCTTTACAATAGAAGACATTTTCATAAAAGCAAGCGGAAGTCTTTCTATACTTTGTCTCAAACCATCTAGAAACATAAAACTTAAAAACTTTGGGACACAACTCATACAAAAGCTCTAAACATAAAATAAAAGACATTAAGGGAAATAGTGGGTGTGTTCTCGAAACTATGAAGACTCACCAAATATTCAACTCCAAGCTCCTTAGAAACTTATCTTCCAAGTATAGGACATCAAATCTCCAAACCCTACACTTTGGTAGAAAATAAAGAAATATGGGTTAGCACAAATAATATACTAAGTATGATAGCCATGCAAAAATCATGCTTAAAACAGACATTTGGTTAAAAAACCATGCATATGCCAATTTTGAGAAAATATCATAAACTTTAGCAAAAGATATAAGATACAATCACATTCAACATATAAGTCATTTCATCACATTAAAACATAATCAACATATAAGCCATTTCATCACATTAGACCCTTCACCTTAAGTAACCCTAAGCTATACTTGTGCAATGTAAGAACAACATCCTATACTACTACTCCTACTAAGTACCACTTTGAGGCCACCTTAGATGAACTTATCATTCTTCCTTTTCATCTTTAGATCATACTCATACATAAGGAACATAAAGATTTCATAAGTCATGACAAGGAACATAAAGATTTCATAAGTCATGACAAGGATAGTAACTCATAATACAATCCAAGTAAAGCATGCATCATTTCATTAAGCATATAAGTCAACATTCTTCATTAGCTTCATTAAGAGCACTTTCATTCATAAGCCATTATGACATTAGAGAACTCACTATAGCCCTCCCAAAGCCTACTCGTGCAATGCATGGATGGCATCCCATACTACCACCCATACTTCATAGAGCCTTTTGAGTAACCATAGTGCACATCTCACATGATGGGAATAAGCTCTTAACCGACATAGACCATGTGAGCTTAACATGGAATCCGGTGTCTTGCCCCACACCGTAAAAAGGTGGTCTACTTGCCTAAGGTAGGACCGGTAACATTTTAGCTTAAGTGGATCCACTAGCTAATATCCTATGTGGGCACATAGTTATGGGATACGAAAGATGTTCATTGAAACCCGGCCTAAACATGGGGAGAGATTCTATCTTACCAAATCTGATTGGTGCTTAGCCTTCATTCTCATGAGTGTTCCATTCTTATTAACATCATTGTACTTGAGAGGGACACCAACATTAGGTCTACCGACCCAAAGTACATTACACAAAAAAATGCCGCCACCATTAGGTTTATCGATTCAAGGTATTAGGTCTACCGATTCAAGATTCATTATTTCACACATGAAAGGGCCACCAATATTAGGTCTACCGATTCAAGGTTTAACATCACATTAGTTTTTAGACTCATCATGAAGGACTACCAATATTAGGTCTACTAGTTCAAGACATAGCCTAGAATACTTCATCATTCATTTAGGAAAGGACTACCAACATTAGGTCTACCGATTCCATGTTCATTAAGTCAAGGCACATTCATTACACAAGAAGATGATGCCTAAGCCTGCCAATTCAAGATACAACATTCAAGGTCACATTCATTAACACAAGAAAATGATGTCTTAAGCCTACCAATTCAAGATACATCAATCCACATTACTCTCACTTATACAAGAAAAGGATGCCCTAAGCCTACCAATTCAAGATGTAACCTCACATTATAAAAACCCTTCACATTCTCTCATCATCATTCATGAGTGTTAATTGAGAATATGCTTTCAATAATAACACAATTACATTCTAAACATGATCATAATACTTTCATTGAGATCACACACATATACTTCACATCATAATCATACATAAATCCTTCATGAAATTGCCCTCCAAGTCTATGAATCAATCTAAACCCAAACATCTAGAATACTACAATATATAAGAGGAATATCATGATTCAATAACCAATTCAATATAAACATAAACAATTCAACATGCTTCCTTAATCATTCAACCCAAATCACAAACTTCGTCCAATTTAGTATTTTGGAGGAAACATGAGTTCATAGGGTAATTCATCATAATTCACCATTAATTCATCAATTCCATCATAAATCATCATGTATAAACCTTGAAAACGTTTTGGAATTGAACCCATGCATAGATTGAAAACCCTAAGTTTTTGGCGGATTTTGGAAACTTGAAATCATCTTTTGATAGGGCTCCTTGAATGAAACTTAATCAAGGAAGAATACTACCATACCTTTATGGAAGAAACTCCACGAAAATTCAGTGAGAATGGTGAGATCTTGAACTTGAAAGCTTGAATCCTTCTTCCCCAATGGTGGTTTCTAGAGAGAGAATATTTGAAGAGGAGAGGTGGTTTCTAATTTGTGTTTGAGAATAATGAATTAGAAAAGGTGTTTTAATACTTTTAAAAGCCTTAAAATACTTTAATTAATCAATAATAACCGGCCCCTAACTTAAATAACCTAAAAACAAATTTACTAAGTTGCCCCTCAACTTGGCCGAAATTGGACAGTTTCAGGTGTCATTCACGAAACCCCACCCACGGACCGTGGGTGGGTCCACGAGCCGTACTGGCACTTCGTGGTTTGGTACTGGAGCATGTCACCTTGAGCCTTGACCTACGGATGGGTTCCACGAGGCGTGGATGGACCTACGGGGCGTAGGTCCAATCCGTAGGTCCCAATTTTTTGACAGCTTTTGCTAAGTTGGGGCTGCCTTAGGGTTAGGCTTTAGGGTCCCCCTCAAGGACCCTTGGTTGGTCCTTGGGGGGGGTCGTACCTTGACGTTTAACCCCTAAACTCCTCAACCTAAGCTCGGGACATCACTTTACAACTTCAAACCCCACATCAAACTAAAAAACAAATTCATTAGGCTCTAGTTTCACCTATTTGTTTTCCGGGTCGTTACATACAATTTACTAATAATCAAAGCAAACTAAACGATTCGATCAAAATAATTTTGTAAACTAGTGCCAAGAAAAGTATCCGGTTATAGAGACATGCAATAGAGGAGGAGCTTACACAATAAACCAATAATCAAATTATAATTTATGCTCTATATTGAATAAATCAAGTTCAAAAGAATCTACTTATTATATCACTATCTCAACTGATAAACTTCAAATCTTGATTATCTTATATCATCCTTATCTTTTAAAAGAAATTATTTACTTAATTCAGAGATAAAATAAAATTTCTTTTTTTATATTTTTCATTCACTCAATATTTAATATTTATTTTATAAATCTTAACTAATTCAAATTTGTGTACGCTAAATTCAAATACAATGAAAAAAAGGCACTATCGCTACATAAAAAATATCATTAGCGGCAATTAATTCTTAATTGCTACTAAATATATATTTTTAGCGGCAATTAACACTCTTTGTATATGTTTCTAAAGCCTTTAGCGACATTGATTCTAATGACACTTAATTAATATCGGTAAAGACTTTAACACTCTTTATTAATGTCAATATTTATTGTCGCTAAAAGTTATTTTTATCATAGTGTATTTTCTTTAATTTGCATGGGCGTTCATTACCTTTTTCATATTTCTAACTTCAATTTCTCTCTCTTACCAAAAAACTGTTAGTTGCCTCTTCGTTTTATTGGCCTTTACATTAAAAATAGATATAATATTTCACTTTCATTTTAAATTCAAGAGTAATTTTTTCATATTATTTTAAATATTAAATAAATATATAATAAAATTTAATACTTTAAAACATTATTAATAAAGATAATTAAAAAAAAATACACCTCTAATTAATTTTTATATACAATTAAATTAACAAAAATCAAATAATATAAAACGAAGCAAGCACATTCGAACAAATTGTTCATTTAATTTGACCATATGGTAAAAGTAAAAAAGCATAGGAGTGGGTTGGGTAGGGGACCATAAAAATTGTTGCTCGAGAAGAGTACAGCAGTACACTGTGTCTTCTGCAAAGCAGCAGAGTACTCCACACTTTTAATCAAACACTATTTGATAAAAAATTATTGTACTCGATGAGTTAATAAAGGCATAAAAGTATTTATTTGCAAGTACATTTTTGTCGTTTTTAACTTTGTTATATGATTTAGTATAAATATTCGGTGTGATAGGTAATTAGAATTATTAGTTGCATGTTCAATATAGAAGTTGGGATTACAATTGGGATAATCCTATTTTTGAACCAACTATCCCTCACTTTTCCTAATTAAGTAATTTTTAGATATTATTTCTTGTGAGATTTGACTCGGCCCTACATTTGAAATTATATTTATAATAATTGGATTTAAGATTTGAATCTTAAGAATTTAATCAAAGTTAAGTTATTATTGGATTTTAAATTAATGTTTGTACAAATGATTAATCAATTTTTTAAGACATATGAACCCAAACTAAACTTACTAAAAAATTTACCAAACCATAAGATATACTCGAATTATGTCCTTATATACACATGTTACTTGTTAGTGTAGTCGCAAAAGTGGTTGACACTATGTTAAAAATAATCTTTAATTTTAATATAATTTATTTATATATATATATATATATATATATATATATATATATTTAGAGGTAATTACTAGGGATAATGCTATTTTAGCAGTTAGAACTCTTTGTAAATGTCGCTAAAACATATAGCGACATTGAACCTGATGACAAATTAACTAGTGTTGATAAAAAATTTAACACTCTATATTAATATGCATGTTCATTCCGCTAAAAATATTTTTTGTTGTAATGCGAGTTGATTGAGTAAGGAGGTTTAAGGTTCAAAACTCTCTATATGGCCTTTTCAATCAAATTTGCCATGCTCTCTATATTGCCTTTTCAATCAAATTTGCCATGCTCTCTGCTTAGGGGTTCATGATTCGATTTGGATCAATTATTAATTAAAAAAAAAATCAAATCAATATAAACGATTTTTAAACTCAAAATCAAATCAAATATAATATACACAAAAATAAGAGAAACGATTCATTCAAAACGAAAAAAAAGTCATGACAACAATCTATTCAAAACGAAAAATAGTTAGAACGATTAACATTATAGAACTTTCAATCACTAAATTTATGGTGAGTAAAGCTTCAAAATTCACCATTTTGGCCCACCAAGAATTGTCATAGACATTCATACACATGAAACCAATAAGATAAATGTTCTTGTTTTGGACATTTTTACTTTCATAAATAGATTAAAAATAAATTTTATTGAAAACATATATAAGATTTTTAAAATTGTTTATATAAATAATATATTATGTATGTATCATAAGATATATGTATATAATTTGTCAGTTTTATTCGATTATTTCTTCGATTTTCTCGAACAAAATCAAATTCAAACCAAACCCAAAAAAAATTAATTTGTGTTATCAATTAGATTTTTCGATTTGGATCGTTTTTTATACAAATCGTGAACACTCTAGTCTATGCCACCGTAATATTTACCTCTCTTAGTATTATTTAAAGGCTATTACACTAAAATAATATTTCTATTATATCAACAGAATAAACTAATAGCAACTACGAATTTTCTGGTCCACCAAAAATATACACACGTTAGTGCGTGCTCATGATAATATCATAATATGTGATGTTAAAGTGCATTAATTCTTTTATGTGCTTGTAGGTGAGGAGAAGAGAGAGATGGATAAACACGGATATTTCATGACATTTATTTATTTTATTATTTCTTTCGTTCCTTTTTGTATGTCATTTTTATTATAAATAGTTAATTTATAATATTTGTTATTTCATAAAATTAATGCATAAATTATAATATTCTTCCTATTTTACCTTTGGGAGTTATTAGCCTTGAAATATATATTTGATTAATATAGAAAAACTAAATAAATAATTCATATTCATTGATCATATTAATTAATCAAAATAAATAATTTCATATTCATTGATTGAAATGTAGACTTTAAAAAAATTAAATAAAAGTAGAATGGCAAATTTAATTAATTTCTTAATGCACATGAAATAAAAATGGTGACATATAAATAAAAATGAAGGGAATATATTATAAGGTGTCGGTATGTAGGAGATTGAAGACAGAAAAAGGGGTTAGTTGTTGACTTACGTTCAAACTGCTATGCTACATTTAATGTTCTTCTACTTATTGTCTTCTAGTAGTAAATAGTTTTATCTACGTCAATCGTCCTGGATTGTGATGAAATAGTTGAATTTTGGTATTTTTAATTATAGATTTTAAGTTTTGTTATGATCCAGATTATCGTGATTGGCATCCACACCAATATGCCTGTGGGAGAACCACTACTACAACTCAAACCAAACAACTAAATAAAAACGCATTTAAGTATATGAAAGCAGAAATAATAGCTAAAAACTGAAGTTCCCATAAACTTTAATAAAAGATCTAACAACTAACAATGCAGAAGAATAACCTAGAACCTGAAAGTCAATGTACCAAAACATCTAAAGTTCAACAAGCTAAACAAGAAGGGATACAACCCCAAACTAATGCACTAATAACTAACTAGAAAGTCTAAGTCCGAAATGGTGGACATAGACGAAAGAGAACTCATGGCAGCCCGGAAGAATTGGCTCACCCTTGAATTCGAACGATCACTGATCTCCTAAGCGAGGTCTGTCAGTAGTCGCTTGAAGATGCCCTGTACTCAACAAAATTAAGAGCAAGTGCATTATCAGTACATAACCACAGTGTACTAGTAGGATCACGCGGCTATCCCACTAAGTGCAACATAAGCAAGTCAAGACAACATTATAATCACATGCATATATATCAACATATACAATATTATCAACATTTACGAACAACTTCACATTTATATCAAATCATTGGTCCTCTCATGGAACCCAAACAATTAGCATACCGGAACGTGGTATTCGATCCCATAATTATGCCGAAACGTGGAAACCGATCCTATAGTTATGCCGAAACGTGGCAACCGATCCAAGTTAGTTATGCCGGAATGTGGCAATTGATCCATTCAACACACCACAATCACAATCACAAGTATATCATCAAGATCATACATTTAAGTCATGATTTCATGGCAATCATTATTCATCTATCTCATTTGCAACAAGTGTGATCAATATTGCAATATTCATACATATACAAGTATCATAATGAAGCATGAACAAACATACATCACACAATCATAGATTCACAACCATCACCTACCTTGAAACAAGCTTGAAACCCTAAGAAACTTGATTCTTCCCTTTCTGGATTCGTTCCACTTGTTCTTGGTCTACAAACAATCAATATAATATAGGAATCAATAAATAATCATTAGTTACCCGAATCTATAACAATTCTACGAACCCTAGATCATACCCATGATCTTTATTATCCAATTTAGGGTTGTTTCCACCGTAGAATCTATAACAAAACCCTCCCCCATCAATATTCACTCATTCTATTACGTTCTACGGATCGAAAAATGGATTTGGGGAGTAAAAAGCTTACATTTAGCCTCAAGAATGTTGAAAAATGAGTAGGAGTCGCCTGGGGTTTGTTCCTTAGCTCTAAAAATCGAAAAGTGCCAAAAAAGGTCGTTTAGAGATTTATTAACGACTTTAAGTCGCGTCTGGCCCGCCAAAGCGACCAAAATCCCCGCCAAGGCGGGTTACACGAAACATAGAGCTATTTTGAGAAATATAAAATCCCCATTTCACAACACACCTCTAACCAACGATGCTCAGAAAAATATCTTAGCGCTAAGATCGATTTCAGGAGTTCTACTCACCCGAATTCAATTCTGTAAAGTCGCACGGATTTCTTAACGAGTTATCTAACCACTCATGTAATCAAAATCATAAATGATTCACCCGATTTTTACTAGATTTCCCTCCACCTCAAAGACTCCGATTTCGTCCAAATCTGGACAAGGTTGGGAAAATCCAAATACTACAATAAAGTTTTTCCGGCTCCAAATTTTCCCCTGTTGGCTTTTTTATAACGACGGGAACATGTCATTACAAGTTTAGTCTTTTAGAAATGAAAGAATTTTCGTTGAAAAGTATTGTGCTTTGAAATGAATCTTGTAATATGTAAATTTAAATTTAATTGTGTTTTAATGTGAATATCGGACACTGTAATTGTTTTTTTTTTTAAAAATAAATAAGTAAAACAAGTTAATGTATTGATACTTCTTTAGGGATAGGGTTTGAACCATTATCTTTATTTGCACTTTTCATTTTTATAGACATTTAAGTTATATACTTTGTCCGTGTCAATTTATGCGATGGTATTTGATTGGGTACAAATTTAAGAATGAAAGAAAGAAAGATTTTTGAATTTATTGATCTAAAACAAATCATAAAATATGTGTGACTATTACATTATTTCATTTAGGGTAAAATAGAAAGTGTAATTTTATTACTAAATATAAAAATGTGTTATCTTTTTTTAGCGAACTAAAAAGGAAAGAATGTCACATGCATAAATTGAAACTAAGATAAAATATTTATTGGTTAACGATTAGAACATATTTAACCCCAACTATTATTGGAGAATAAATTTTTGTTCCATTTTACGTAGTTCTAAAATAAATCTAACTACCAATAAAACACTACAATTGATTAATATTAATATTTTGCTATATTGAAAGGAATAGTAAGTTTGATGTGGTAGTTCATATTTTACTATGCCTCCTAGTTGTTGTAATCATTTCATTTATTCTTGTGAATGTGATGTTAATTACTATTGGAGAAATTAAAGTTTCCAAGATGACGTTTTTGGTTATTTGAAATAGGACACTTTTTAGCTTAAAGAAGAAATATTGGATGTATTTGTTGCTCCATCTCCTATAATTGGTAATGAATCAAATAATTTAGAAATTTGTGGTTAGGTTGTTAACAACAATGCTTATTTTAGGATTTCCATTATTTCTCTAAAAAATTTAATTAGATGTCTCGGGTTCAAACTCTGAGTATGAAATCATTTTTGTTAGAAAGTATTTCACCTTATAATGTTAAATTATTCAACGCGAATCCAAATTTAATTGAAATTCAATACATATATCAAACATATGAGGAAAAAGAAACTCAATTTTCAACGATTACATGTGTCCTTGTTTGCTCTACTCTTTATAGTCTTCTGAGCCTAAGGTCCTAAGGTCTATCTATGCATGTAAATCACTTTATAGACTTCTAAGCGTGGATGCTACGACAAGAATTTAGTACTTCTTTCGTTTCACAAAGAATGATCTAGTTTGACTTGGCACGAAGTTTAAGAAAATAAATACTAAGACTTTTGAATTTTGTGGTCCTAAATTAAAGTTATGTCAAATGTACAAAATTGTCCTTTAATCTTGTGGCCTTAAACATGTCACGTGGAAAACAGAAATTAAAATGTTACCAAAAAAAAAGATGAGGTCATTCTTTTTGAAACAGACTAAAAAGGAAAGGAGGTCATTCTTTTTAAAACGGAGGGAGTAATTACTAACATGCTTGATCCAATGAATCACATCACGTTCTTTTAATAAAATTAGTTTGATGTTTGTAGGATGATTTGCACTGTCGAAATTGTAGCGGGATAAATAGGTTTATTGGCGCTATTTAAAAGTCAATTAGTTATAATTCTTATATAAATATTCAACACTAAGCGAATAAAATCATAAAAAGTAATTTTTGTTATCATGATGAGTGGGGGTCGAATTTGCTCTATGGTGACCTTCACAAGCAACCAACAAGGGTGGATGCAAACTTACAGAATTCATAATTTTTAACAAATACAATAGATATAATACTAAAATTCACAAAATTTAAATTCTGAAATCGCTAAATGTCAATTTAGTAATTTGACTTTAGAAATTCATGTTTTGTGGAAAATGAATGAGAACATTGTTGATTCTTCTGGAATGTTGTGGGGTTAAAAAAATAATTAGAAGAAAATTATTTTTTTAAGAAAGAGATAGGGTTTGCTGGGGGAATGGGGGTTGGCGGAGTGGAAGAAGGGGAAGGGGGTTCTCGAATGTGAAAATGATTTCAATTTTATGAAAGAATTAAACGATGAGTCGTTTGAAGTGAAATCTCATGTACGATTCTATAAAGTGAGTTATCTGTCAACTTTTCTACTTGATGGGGGTGGTTGATTGTTCATAATCATTTACCAAGCAGGCCTCCACCACAGCATCAGGTGAAGGCCCATTGGGCTGGTTTCATAGACCAATTAAGCCCAAAACTTAACCTGGTTGTGTCTTCAAGCCCAAATGGTCTTATTATGTTTGCAAGAGCTTATTTTAGCTGCTGAATTGGAAACTTTAGAAAGTTTTGGGTTTAAAAAAATGTTTTGTTTATGCTAAAAATCAACATGTTGAAATGATATCAACTTATTATGATTATGTGATTTAATGATATATAAATACATATTATTTAAACTTTGAAGAGTAGAAGTTTATAAATAAACGCATATCGTGCAATTATTAGTTTGATATACACATTCCTTTAGTGCAAGGGTTCTCTTATTGCAAATTTAATTTTTTTTAAAAGTGAAAATGATATTTTGAGATTATGGTCGGACTCGGAGCTATCATGAGAAGTAAGGGTTTGGTAGAACACAACAATTTTAATCTAAATCCTATATAATTTTTGAGATATTCACTGAATATATATACATATGATAAATTTCAGAATTAGTAATTTTCAAATTCAAAACTCATAAACTTTAAATATATATTGGATCGCTGTGTTCAAGACCTATTAGTACTTCAATCCTCAAATCCCATAAAAATCACAACAAATGTATCATCGTATCCTCAATCTAAATCACAACAATGTACTCAATGCCATTCATTGAGGCTTATTATATCACACAACATATAAGTAACCCTACTAAATCAAACAAGAACAAAATCCCAAAGTTAGGTCAAGGAAAAAACCAAAACAACAATAAAATTGTGTTATTGACTTCCAAATTTTAAACTCCCTTCCCTCTACTTCAAACCTCTAGTAGATTTTTTCCCCGCACTTTCGATGAATTTAACATTTCGTTGACCATTGATAATATTTTTAACCTGTTTTCTAGAAGTATCGATCTTATCATAACCAGTGATGGGAGTCTGTCCAGACCTTAAACTCTGTGTCCAGTCAAATTTTGGTGGACGAGTACGAACCATTCGCTGTACCTTACTTGAGCTCGGACGACGTGCTTCTTTCTTGGTTTCTTTTATTTCAATCTTAGTCCCTCCTTCCATCTTAATATTTATGTTCACTTCAGAGAGTGCTTTAGTATTTGTACCTCGCGTATTATCTCTTGTACCATGATCATCAATTGATTTCTTTGTGTTCCTTTCCTCTTGATGTTTGTAAAGCTTATGTAATCTTAGTGCTAATTGGCAAATTCCTTCTTTAATTTCATCCTCTAAATCCCTCTCAACATCCCTTTCGAGCTCTCCTCTAATCTTCATCTCAATTGAATTCATGTTTTCAACTAAATGCAACAAAGAAAAAAAATTATATTAATTATAACTTAGTTACGTAGCCTATTATCATAATCACAAAATAAATCCATCACCAATTAATAAGCCAAAAATAATATGCTATAAAAAAAGTGAAACCAAAAGTGTAACATAATTCGAGGGACAAATAAGCGGACGATTCTTGGAACTATCGATGCTATTATATAACTATTTTAAAAACTTACAAGTTAAAGTAAACATCAATTTGATGAGGAAATTAAGCATTAAAACCATCATAGTTCAAGTTCAAGAACTGCACACTTACAAGTCAAATTATGATAACAGATCGATACTAATATAAATCAAAGTAACTATCAATTTGAGACAAAAGGTAAGTGTTGAAACCCTCAAGTTCAAGTTTCCGAATGAAATATATTTACAAGTGAGATTATGATAATAGATCGATATTGCTATATATCAAAGTAAATATCAATTTGTGATAAAAAATAAGTGTTGAAATCCTCATCGTTTAAGTTTCAGATCTATTTACAAGTCGAATTGTGATAATATAATATTTTCATATATTAAAATAAATATATTTAAACTCAATAAGCTCATCAAGATCCAAACCAACTTGTAAGAAAAAATTGTGATAATAAACCGATACTGCTATGCTAATTAAGCCCATGTGAAGAAATTGAGAAGTTAGATATATACATGAACCAAATGCACTTACATAGACAACTTTTGGAGTACTGTACACATTAATGGTTCATACAAAATCTTATGATAAAGTTTGTTGGTTTTCTAGTACATTTTTATATGACTAAAAATTGATGTAGACTTTTAGAGTTTTGATTGGCCACCAGCCTTTTAAACATGAAATGACAGTTAAAGGTAGTTATTTCAGTTGGATGATTCAAAATTAAGTGCCAAATATCTCATGATATAATTGGAATTTTGGAGGGATTTTTAAAAATAAATCTATGAATTTTATTAGAAAGTTTGTGCATCTTTTTCTCTAACTACTTGACTTGAAAGACATTTGTTTTGGTGTCAACTTAAAGTAAAATCATGTTTTTTTTTCTTTTGTAGTAAACTATTTTGTCACATGGTGTTGTGAATATCAATGTACACTTCACTATTGAAAGAAGCTTTTGGAATTCACTAATTTGAGTCTCAAGCTTAGTTTGTAATTGGTGATGTATCACTTTCTAAAATATTATTCTTACTATAGAGTTATTTAAGTAATATTCACAAGAATTAATTGGTGAAATTCATGTTTTGGGCCTTAAGTAGAGGAAAACATATTAATTATAGGGAAAATTGTACATAATAGCAAACATTTAAATCAAAATAAATCATATAGCTATTGTTTCATATATTTGTATTTCGCAGCAAACGTGCAGCTAATGTTACACCATTTTTGCCATTCAGTTGGGACCCACGAATTTAAAAAAAATGGAAGATTTATTTTATACAAATTCCTTCACTATTTTTTCTCTCCCATTTTCTTTCAATTTCCCCTAAAATCTCTCCCCAAATCACTTTTATTTTAATCGATTGGGGTCCACGCATTTAAAAAAACGGAAGATTTATTTTTATACAAATCCCTTCGCTATCTTTTCTCTCCCAGTTTTTTTCAATTTCTCCTAAAATCTCTTCTCAAGTCTGTTTTTTTAAAATACATATATTTTTGTCATATACACTTATAATTATACAAATACAAATCTTCCCCTACCCAGTTCTCTTTTGTCTTTCTCTCTTTCTCGTTTTATACAAACACAGATTATACAAATTACAATGTATAATTTGTGTTGTATAAAGCGAGAGAGAGAGATTTGATATACAAATGTTTTATTTCGATTTAATTGTATACAAATTCAAATTTTATACAGATATACAAGCACAATCATTGGTACATATACATAGTAGTTACATATATACAATTATCTAACCGATATACATATATAATTGTTGCGCTTTTATACAAACGAGAGGCCTGCCAGTGATTTTATACAAATCTGCTCCTGCCAGCGAGTTATACAATCTGATGCTCCATAGCAAACATAAAATTTGCTATGGAGTGCAATTAAGCAAACTATAGTTATAACATACAAATATATTTTTTATGTTTGTTAAACCTAAAATTTACTCTTAATTATATATACAATTAATTTTTCCTATAACAACATCGTTTAGCTTCATGTTATATTAAAATATTGTTATAATATGATATAACATAACAAGAAAATTTATTTTAAAAAGAACTTGATCATTATACTGAAAAATTGTTATAGAAGATGACTATTATAAAATAAAGATATCTTACTGAAATATTATTACTAAAGGTGCATATTATAGAAATCTTTGTCTTCCACAGTTGAAGTGAAAGGTTTAAACTTCAGATTTAATTAAAAGAATTCCACTATTAAAATAAAAATATTCAGATACACAAATATAATAAATTATGTATTAAAAATATCATTATTTTCTTAGCTTCTCTATCAAATGTTAGGATAATGACTTCATGGATTATGTCATCGTACCCTGCACCTTTAATTTTGTCAACGTTACGTAAACATTTCACATGTTTATATAAAAATATTGATTATTAATTATACCCTCAATTAGGGGCAGTTTGATTATAGGGGATTAGGACATTTATCCCAATATAAAATTTGAAATTAAATAATTTATCCAATATTAATTATGGATTTATATTAGCTAAAATCAGAATAAACTTTATATCAAAATCATGAAATTATACATCTACCCATAAAGAAGATAGAATTATTTATATTGGTTATAAGCCCTAATTATAACGATAAGAATATAATGTTGTGATGACCTATTTTTGAACCAAACGATTCCTTGAAGAAAACAATAACATTGAGAAAAAATTAGAGTATATATTTCTTTCACTTATGGTGCTAATTTACTATTTAATCTCCTTATTGAAAGATATCTCTAAAGTCACCTTACTTGTTTACATTTTTTTCAACTCAAAAAGTAATTGTTTCTTCGAAAACTTTTTGAAATTTTTGATAAAAGAACTAATTACCTTTTTCATCTCATATTAATAAATATGAAGGGCATCGGTTCATGAACACGAATTCCCCTATTTAATTGTTTTTACAATATTTGAATTGAAGATATATATGAAGAATTGAAGATAATATATAACGTCTTTATAGTCCAAGTGATAAATGAAGAGCATTCATTCTTAAGTTGTTTGATCAATTTATTTATATAATAAACCCCTAAGAAGATGCAAATTGTTATACGTGCAATGTTGAATGTACCATATATATGTACTATTACTATTATATATTTTTGTTGTTGTTGTTTTGTTCTTTTAAAGTTTAGACTATGATTTTTGACAACATATAGATATATCAATTAATTCTAATGATATTATGTAGTCATTCTCTCTAAAGTTCAAGGATGTTATAGGTCTGGAATTAATTAACACAAAAAGTAAAGTTTTTATGTTCATTTAAAAACTAATTTGAAAATTAATATAACTTTTATATTTATATATATTCAATGTAAAAGATTTTTATACTATTTTAATAACTATATTTTACTCCCACACTATATTATAGATTTATAGTACTAAGTTATAGCAGGTCATTTAATTTACTTTATTCTTCATTTTACTTAACTTATCATGAATTATCTCTTTTTTGTAACTTAATTAATATTGTGATATTTTTATATTATCAATGTATGAAAATAAAATTTATTAAAATTAGGATCAGAACAAGGGAAATTCAGCATTAGAAATGAGATAAAAGAATAAACCTAACAAAAGAATAGATTCGAATCTTTGGTTTTTGAATATTCCATTTGTAAGAGAACTAATTGAGTCAGCCACGACACATTATTATTCGACATGACATAGTGCAATTAATAATTATGCAAAAACTATTCCTTTGAAATGTCAACATTTTTTTTTTTGAATGAAAGGTCAAAAACTTATAGAAAATACCTCCTTTTTTTATTTTCATATCTAAATTATTAAGTATGAGTATTTTGCTTGAATTCTGATCAAATATTTATTGATACACATTTTAATTATTAAATGCTCACTTTTCAAATGTTTATTGAAAACACACGCACATTCATCGCTAATTTTTTTTTTCTTCTAATAGGGTGATTGTGGAATTTGTTGTACTCCCTTTGTCTCAATTACTTGTCTACTTTTAAATTGATACATCTATCAAGAAAATAATTATTGACATACCTAGTTTATTATTTTACCTATATTAATTATGAAGTGAATTAATTAAAAACTTAAAATTTTCAAAAAGTTTTACTATTTTTTTTCAAAGTAATTAACTGAGGGTATAATAGGTAAAAAATATTATCTTTTCTTGATTTGTCAAAATGAATAAGTAATTAAAAATAACTAAAAAAAATGGATAAGTAATTAGGAAAAGAGGGAGTATTGATTTGTCCTCTCTTGTTCCTTACAAAATGAAATTTAAAGTTGACTAATTAAAAGCAAGAAAAGGAAGTAGAATATGTAAAATTCTTGATATTACTTTTATGTCGTAATAGATAAGATTTATAATCAAAAGTTTGCTTTTATGACATGAAAAGACATTTCCCCCCAAATGATATAAGGAATAAGAAAATTTATATCAACAAAAAATAAATAAGAATATTGAGGTGTGGCGGAGCCATAGTTAAAGTTAGGGGGTATGGCAGTGGGAGTGGTCGGGCTAAGGTAGTAAGCTATTGTCTCACCAATTAGCTAATCAGCTACTTCTTGATTTATGTATCAATGGGTGGTCAGACGAAGACAATAAGCTATGATCTCACTAATTAGCTAATCAGATGTGAGTTTGGTTTATATATACATCGATTTGATTGAAATTGATAATTATTGTTCAAGAATAAATATATATTTTTAATAATTGTGATGTTCGAGCAAATTTACATGCACTTAAACTAATTCAATATCTCATAGTTCTCAACTTACTTTATAGATAATAGACCACACCAGTAAATGTCTCAAATAATATATTTGTAGCAAGAAGCTCTTTAAATATGTATATTAAATTTAAAACCTTTTTATTAGCACTTAAAATGGGCCGTTTAAAACTTACTAACACATGAAGTTGAAATCTTAGCTCTATCTTTGTTCGACATAATCTAATTATTTTACTGATATCATACATTTTTGTTAAAATTTTATATAATATGTAAATAATTTATCTAAAGCCCGGTTGACAAAAATATTATTGTTATCCAGAATTCAAAAAATAAAAATTCTAAATTTGCTTTTGAGAATATTTAGAAACAGGAAAAATAATAATTTTAGAATAGGCAATTCCTGTTAAATTGATATGTAGCCTAAATTGATCAATGATAAATTTTGTCAAAATATTTTCAAAAAATATATATTTTTATTGATATAGTATACATAACTATAATAAAGAAAAAATGTAACGACTTGTTCCCGTCGTTATAGAAAAGCCAACGGGGGAAAATTTGGGATCGAAAAACTTTTCGTAGTATTTGGATTTTCCCAACCTTGTCCAGATTTGGAGTCCTTGAGGTGTAGGGAAATCTGGTAATAATCGGGTGAAGTAATTATGTTTTTGATTACATGAATAGTTAGATAACTCATTGAAGAGTCCGTACGACTTTACATAATTAAATTCGGGCGAGTAGAACTCCCGGAATCGATCTTAGCGTAAGGGGTATTTACTGAGCGTCGTGAATTAGACGTGTGTTGTGAAATGGGGATTTTGGAATTCTTTAAATAGCTCACTGATTCGAGAATGTCGCTTTGGCGGTATGCTTTGTCGCTCTGGCAGGGCCGCTACAACGGGGTGACGACCATTGTGGCGGGCTCGACGCGACTTAGGGTTGTTAATAAACCCCTAAATGACCTTATTTGACACTTTTCGATTTTTAGAGCTAAGGAACGAACCCCAGGCTACTCCTACTGGTTTTTCACCATTCTTGAGGCTAAAGGCTTTTCACTCCCCGAATCTGTTTTTCGATCCGTAGAACGTAATAGAATGGGTGAATATTGATGGGGGGGGGAGGGTTTGTCATATATTCTATGGTGGAAACAACCCTAAATTGGATAATTGGAATCATGAGTTTGATCTAGGGTTCATAGAATTGTTATAGTTTCAGGTAATTAGCGATTATTTGTTGATTCCCGTGTTATTATTAATTATTTGTATACCAAGAACAAGCGGAACAAATTCGAAAACGGAAGGATCAAGTTTCTTAGGGTTTCAAGCTTGTTTCGAGGTAGGTGATGGTTGTGATTCTATGATTGTGTGATATATGTTTGTTCTTGCTTCATTATGATACTTGTATATGTATGAATGTTGCTTTATTGATCACACTTGTTGTAAATGAGATAGATGAATGATGATTGCCATGAAATCATGACTTAAATGTATGATCTTGATGATATACTTGTGTTCGTGATTGTGGTGTATTGAATGGATCGGTTGCCACATTTAGGCATACCTAACTTGGATCGGTTGCCACGTTCCGGCATAAATATGAGATCGGTTGCCATGTTTCAGCATAACATTGGGATCGGATACCACGTTCCGGTATGCTAACTGTTTGGGTTTGGGTTCCATGAGAAGACCAATGATCTGATATAAAATGTGAAGTTGCTCGTTGTTCGTAGATGTTGATAATATTGTATATATTGATATATATGCATGTGATTATAATGATGTCTTGACTTGTTTATGTTGCACTAGTGGGATAGCCGTGCGATCCTACCAGTACACTGTGGTTGTGTACTGATACTGCACTTGCTCTTATTTTTGTTGAGTACAGGGCATTTTCAAGCAGTTACTGACATACCTCGCTTAGGAGATCAGTGATCGTTCAAATTCAAGGGTGAGCCAATTCTTTCGGGCTGCCATGAATTCTCTTTTGTCTATGTCCACCATTTCCGGACTTTGACATTTGTTTTAGTTAGTTCATTAGTATGGGGTTGTATCCCTTCTTGTTTCCAGTTGGTTCATTGTTAGATATTTTGGTTCATTAACTTTCAGGTTCTAGGTTATTTCTTCCGCATTGTTAGTTATTATTGTTAGACTTTTGTTAGAGTTCTCCCACCGAAGAATTAGTGTGGGTGTCAATCACGACGGTCTGGATCGTGACAAAAAATAATTTTATTATTACTAAAACATATAAAAGAACAAGAAAATGAAATTAAAATTTAATAAGAACTGAACGGATTGGATTATGACGCATTTTCTAGCCTATTTTAGCTCAATTTATTACCACACAAATAACTTTTGAACAAATTACTTCTTTAATTCAATTTATTTTGATCATCTAAATTTAATTCAATCCATTTATATAACACTTGCGACCGTTCAAATTCAACCTAATCCAATTGATAGGAGGACAACCTTGCCCAAATGTTCATGAACCAAAGTACCCCTTGGTATAAAAGTTTGGAAGTCTCTTGAGCAATTAGAGTGATAAAGTACCATGTATTATATTAACATTTTAATGATTAATTCCTCCATTTTATATTATAGAGTCTCATTAATCTTACATATCTCTTAAAGAAATTTAATTTTTTTTTATTGAATTTTTTTTTTTTTCACTTAGTATTTGAAGTTCATATTATAGCTCCGATTACTTTAAATCACACACGATCTATTTGAGGGTGACGCTCCTAACAATATTTTCTCTATACCTAAGACTCGATCTCGAAACCTCTAGTTAAGGTGAAGTTGATGTTTTGAAATTCTAAATTTAACTATTATTCTCTGCTCTTACTTTTACTTATTACATTTCAATTTTTGAAAATCAAACTGTATAAAGTTTGACCAATATTTTAAGAAATATTTTTTTATTATATTAATATGAGAAGTATAATTTTTGAATACTTAAATTTTAAATTAATCTATTTTAATTTTTACTTAAAATATTATACACACTTTGGACGGCTGAAACCTACAAAGAAAACAAGAAAAAAAGGTCAAACCCAAAAAATAAAAATAAAAATAAAATTAAAAATAATTGCTTTCTCTTCTCTCCGGCTAGCTGCTAAATTCTACTACTGTTTTTTGTCTCTCTATTCTCTCTTTCTCCGTCACTCTCTGTTTCCGATCTCTCCATCGCTCTTTATATATCTTCCACA
>JAJOOS010008190.1:0-22478 GCA_029582725.1 Solanum chiquidenum | reverse complement strand
TCATCCATAATTGTTCATATAACATCAATCAAAGTCAGTTTATAACATCAATTTTACTTTAGAAAGAAGACCCACGTTTTTGGATTGAAACCTAGAAAATGGAGATTTTGAAATTCATCTTGAAGGGGCCTCTTGGGGAAAGGAATCCCAAGAGTGATAAGCAACCATACCTTATTGACGAATTAACCACAAAAATCCGAGTTGAAACCTTGGAGAGTTGGTCTTCTTCTTGAAGCTCCAATCTTCTTCAATGGAGTTCTTGAGAAGAGAGAGAGAGTAGAGAGAAGGAGGAACTTTAGGTTTAGATCTTTGGGGTTTTGTGTTTGAGTGATAAAAGTGACTTAAAAATCATTATATACACGTCTCCTAAAGTACCTAAATACCCCTCACTTAGTTGGACTCTTTAATGAAATAAAAATCGATTTCTGAATTTCTACATTTTCGTCGCGGAACAAGTTTGCGACGCGGAGCTGTTCCTAGAAGATATTTGGATTTAAATTTCGAGATAGTAGAGTCCGCGACACGACCGCGGCGCGAAAAATATTTTTTTCTCCTTGGAGGAGCTAGTCCGTGACGCAGAGCTATTCCCTCCAAGTGCAATTCGCAAGCTGCCTTGGCAGCTTGCTTGGCCAAGGTTAGGGTCCTCCTCGGGTCCCCTTAGGGTGGCCCCGGAGTGTCGTATTCGAATGTTTTGACCCTATAAACATATATTTACCTTCTTTAAACCTTTTTATAGGATTATTCCATAATACGGCACTCCCAAACCTGCCCAAAACCTAAGGACACACTAGAACACATTCTATTCTAGTTTTCGGACGTCTTGGTCGTTTCTTTGACGTTTAGACTTTTACTCTTCCAAACTAAGTCAATTACATTAATTTAGGTTTATAAACATCATTTTAACTATTTTTAAGTCATTATTCATAAGGTGAGGCTCTAACTTAAGTCATAAAATTTCTGGGGTGTTACAATATCACTTGGACTTCTTTCTAGGGAGACGATGACTCAAACTAGCAGCACAACAACCAGGGACATCAACAACATCATATCATCATATTATATAGGAATTTAATCCACAACATCACTATGCTCAAAACTCTTTACTTCATAGTATAGGAGGAACTACCTTCTCCATAATCAATGAGCTTCAACATATATACTAAGCAATTAACAAGACATTTATTTAACAAGACAACATCAAGCATGCTCATTACAAATCTCATGAAGACAACATCACACAACATCTATGGATGCAATTTCAGCCATGAGAAACAAAATTCATGAAAACTCAACATACAATTAAGCATTAATTTTCACAAAAATATGCACATACAAGGAAATCATGTCATAATCATCAACACACATGATTTTCAATTTATACCAAATTAAGAGAGACTACTAATCTCAACTATGGCTAGGAGTAGGAGGAAAAAGATGAGGGTAGTGGGACTTCATGTCGGCCTCGGCCTCCCATGTTGCACCCTCAACTAGGTGGTTTCTCCATAGAACTTTTACGGAGGCAACCTCTTTATTCCTCAACTTCTTAACTTGACGATCTAAGATTTAGACCGGAACCTCTTCATAAGAAAGGTTCTCATTCACCCCTAAACCTTCTAGAGGAAGAATGGACAACGGGTCACCTATACACTTCTTTAACATAGAAATATGGAACACCGGGTGAACCGGGGCCAATTCGATGGGTAATTTCAAATCATAAGCGACCTTTCCGACACGCTTCAAGATCTCATAAGGCCCAACATACCGGGGACTAAGCTTCCCCTTCTTACCAAACCTCATTACCCCTTTCATGGGTGAGATCTTCAAGTAGACCCAATTACCTACTTCAAATTCAAGATCCCTCTTTCTATTATCGGCATAATACTTTTGCCGACTATGAGCCGTTTTCAACCTATCCCTTATAAGTCGAACTTTATCCGTAGCCTCATAGACTACCTCGGGACCAAGAAGAGCAAATTCACCCACTTCAAACCACCCAACCGGAGATCGACACCTTCTACCATAAAGTGCTTTAAAGGGTGCTATAGCAATACTCGAGTGGTAGCTATTGTTGTAGGAAATTCTATCAAAGGTAGGTGGTCATCCCAATTACCTTTGAAGTTAATGACACATGCTCTCAACATGTCCTCTAGAGTTTGGATGGTGCGTTCCACTTGACCATCCGTTTGAGGGTGAAATGTTGTACTAAGTTTCACTTGAGTACCAAGCCCACTTTGGAAAGAGCTCTAAAAATGGGAAGTAAATTGGGCACCTCTATCCGAAATAATCGACAACTGGGCCCCATGGAACTTCACAATCTCCTTAATGTACAACTTAGCATAATCTTCCGCCGAATAAGAAACCTTGACGGGAAGGAAATGGGCTGATTTAGTCAACTTATCCACAATGACCCAAATGGAGTCATGTTGCCTACGGGTTCGAGGCAAACGTACCACGAAGTATATATTGATTTCTTCCCACTTCCAAGTGGGGGTATCAATATCTTGAGTTAGACCTCCCGGTCCTTGGTGCTTGGCTTTAAATTGTTGGCAATTTGAGCACCTTGCCACAAAATTTGCTATGTCTCTTTTCATTCCGTTCCACCAATAAATCTCACGTAAGTCATGATACATTTTGGTGGCTCCCGGATGGATGGAGTATCGGGACCCATAGGCCTCCTCTAAGATTGTCTCTCTTAGGCCATCCACATCCGGTACACATAACCTCCCTTGGTGCCTAAGCACCCCATCTTCTCCTTGAGAGAAAGTTTCTATTGCTTTGTTGAGAACCGACTCTTTTAGTTCCATCAAAATAGGGTCAAGATGTTGCTTAGACTTCACGTCAACAACAACCAATGACTCGAAATTATGACGGACCATGACACCTCCTTTTGGGGAATCTTCAAATCGGACACCCAACCGGGCTAGCCTATGTACATCACGGGCTAACTCCCTTTTCTCTTCTTCCACCTGTGACACACTACCCATAGATACACGACTCAAAGCATCCGCAACCATATTTGCTTTTCTGGGGTGGTAAAGGACACTCATATCATAATCTTTCAAGAGTTCCAACCACCTCCTTTGTCGGAGATTCAATTCTTTTTGGGTAAAAACATATTGAAGACTCTTGTGGTCGGGAAACACATCCACATGTACCCCATAGAGATAGTGTCTCCAAATCTTTAAAGCAAAGACTACGGTAGCTAGCTCAAGGTCATGTGTTGGATAATTCTGCTCATGCACCTTGAGTTGTCTCGAAGCATAAGCTATAACTTTACCATGCTGCATGAGGACACAACCCAAACCTACTTGGGAAGGGTCACAATATACTACAACCCTTCAGTGCCCTCCGGTAAGGTCAAAATCGGAGCGGAGGTGAGCTTATCTTTCAACAATTAGAAGCTCTTTTCACAAGATTTCAAACTTGGACTTCTTTTGAGTTAAGGCCGTTAATGGAGATGCAATAGATGAAATCCCTCAACAAACCTCCGGTAGTAACCGGCCAAACCCAAAAAGCTTCGGATGTCGGAAGGACTCAAAGGTCTAGGCAAACTTTTGACCTCATCGATTTTCTTTGGATCAACTTCTATACCCTCACTAGAAACAATGTGACCAAGGAAAGCAACCGATCTTAGCCAAAACTCGCACTTGCTAAACTTAGCATAGAGTTGGTAATCTTTGAGGACTTGCAATACTATCCTGAAATGATTCATGTGATCATCCTCACTTTTTAGAGTATATCAGGATGTCATCAATAAAGACAATAACAAATGAGTCTAGATAATTCCTAAACACACGATTCATAAGGTCCATGAAAGCCACCGGGGGATTTGTAAGACCAAAGGACATCACTAAGAACTCAAAATGACCATATCTTGTTCAAAAGGTTGTTTTCGGAACATCAACACCTCTCACCCTAAGTTGGTGATAACCCGACCTCAAATAAATTTTTAAAAAGTAATTCACTCCTTAAAGTTGATCAAATAAGTCATCAATCCTAGGGAGTGGATACTTGTTGTTCATTGTCATCTTATTTAATTGTCGGTAATCAATACACATACGAAGAGATCCATCCTTCTTCTTCACAAATAACACCGGTGCACCCCAAGGAGATATACTAGGTTGGATGAACCCCTTATCCAATAAATCTTTGAGTTGAGATTTTAATTCCTTCAACTCCGTCGGGGCCATCCGGTAAGGAGGGATTGAAATGGGTTGTGTATCCGACAATAAATCTATGCCGAAATCTATTTCCCGTTCGGGAGGAATTCCGGGTAAGTCATCGGGAAAGACTTCTGGAAAATCCTTCACTACGAGGACCGACTCCAAAGGAGGAATCTCAGACTCAAGATCCTTGACCCTCACAATATGATAGAGACAACCCTTAGAAATCAACTTACAAGCTTTTAGACATGAAATGATCCTTCCCCTAGGAACGGAATTTCCTCCCTTCCATTCTAAAATGGGTTCATTAGGAATTTGAAACTTCACAATTCGGGTCCTACAATCTATGGACGCAAAACAAGCATTAAGCCAATCCATCCGCAATATAACATCAAAGTCTAACATATCAAGTTCCACCAAATCAACCAAAGTGACTCTATTGGGCAAAGTTATGGGACAACCCCTATAAACTCTTTTAGCAACTATGGAATCACCCACCGGGGTAGAAACCGAAAAGGGTTCATCTAAGACATCAGGAAGCATATCAAATTTCATAGCCACTAAAGGGGTTACAAAAGACAAAGTTGCACCGGGATCCAACAATGCATAAACATTAATTGAAAATACTTGTAGCGTACCGGTCACAACATCTGGAGAGCTCTCTTGATCACCTCTGGATTGGAGAGCATAGAAGCGATTCTTCTTAGGAGCATCGGGATTTGGGCCACTTGCTTGTGCTTGAGCATTTTACCTTCCTTGAGCCTTTAGTAAGTTTTAGGAGATGAGAGCCTTCACATGAGTTGAGTTAAGGTTCCTAGTAGCAATTTCCATATCCAATGAACTAAGACATGCTTAAAGAAGCATCTCCTGGTGTTTTAAAGCATAAATGAACTAAGACTTACTTAATGAAGTACCTCATTGTGTTCTAAATTTAAAGAAAGGAACTAGGTTCCAAACCAATAAGTATAAGTATGAGGACCTAAAAGTGGTACTTAACAAGAATAGTATTACGGTATTCTATTCATTCATTGCATAAGTATGACTTAGGGTTATTTAAAGAAAGTGTTTTCTTGTATGATGTATCTTGAGATAGGATTGGGATATAGTTGCCTTCCTTGATATAATTGACTAAAGGTGAGAGATTCCCTTAGTTATGAGAGTTAAGTTAATAATGAGACCAAAGGAGGGTGAGTATGACTAAGATGACTTCAAGGTTATGCTTAGTGTGAAGGGTAGTATAGGATGCCTTTCATGCATTGCACAAGTGTGCCTTGAGATTACATAGGAGTATAGTACCTTTATTGTATGAAATCTTAAGACTTGACTATGTACATAGACAATGACTAAGATGACCAAAAAGGGATACTTGGGTTGGGTGGTATTATGGGATGCTATTTATGCTTTGCACATGTATGCTTTTGAAGTTACTTGAGAATAGTTCTATGATGGTATAGATGACTAGCAGTCAAATAATGCTTATATGATGCTTATGTTGGAGACTTTACTTATTATGATGATATTGTCTCTTATGCTTCTAGTTAATGTTTCTTGAAGTATTTCATATGATTTTAAATTATGTCTTATATTGACTAACCCTTTTGTTATGCTCTTATGGTCTTATGCTAGCTATCATATTTAGTACATTTTGTACTAATGCATACTTTGCCTACATTGTAATCACATGTAGGGTTTGGAGACTTGAGTGCTATCTTGAAGCTAGGTTTCCTAAGGAGCTAAGGAGTTGAAGATCTTGGTGAGTCCTCATAGCTTTGAAGACAAAACAAACCTTTTCCTTTATGTCTTTTATTTCATATTATTGAGACTATTGTATGGGCTGTGTCCCAAGATTTTATTCTAAACTTGTATTAGATGGTTTGAGACAAAGTATAGAAAAACTTCCGCTAGATTTTATGAAAATGACTTTGATTGTAAAGAAAAGCTTTAAATTTCTCCGTATTATTCTATTATATTATGTTCATGATATGCTAACGGCTTGTATGAGGCTTTTCCGATTCTTTTACACCGTGTTACGTCTAGGGTGTAGACTCGGGGAGTGACAAACTTTGTATCACAGCACAAGGCTTTGGGATGGTTTTAGGATGTTTCAAACCACGTCTAGTAGAGTCTTGTTCATAAATGTGAAGCGCGCCATATTTATGAATAAGAGGCTATTGGATGTTTAGGAAATCTCACTTCTTCATTCTCTAAATCATGCCATAGAGCTTGGTTTAGTAGGCCCTTTTTCTAATCCATACCCATTGATTTTCAAGGTATGGCTCATACAAGGGCAAATGCTAGGACAGAGGTGGAAGGCAATGAGGAGCAGGAGGTTCCTCCCCAAGTTCCACATCAAGCTCCAATTGATCCTCCGAATATGTCTAATGTAGAGATTAGGTCGGCTTTTCTAATGTTGGCAGAAGCCATGACGTCCGAAGCCAATAGAGAGGTGGTAGCTCCGGCAAACCCAATAAGAGGGATGGCTTCTTCTAGGGTGAGAGAGTTTTTTATGATGAACCCTCTGGAGTTCAATGGCTCCAAAGTGGAGGATGATCCTCAAGGTTTTATAGATCAGGTATATAAGGTGATTGCTATCATGGGATTAACTTCAGTAGAGAGAGCGGAGCTAGCTGCTTACCAATTGAGGGATGTAGAACAAATTTGGTATGAACAATGGAAATATAGTAGGCCGGTAGAAGAGGGGCCAATAGAGTTGGAAGGGTTCAAGGAGGCATTCCTTGATAGGTTCTTTCCCATAGAGTTGAGGGAACTGAAGATGCAAGAATTCATAAATCTTCAACAAGGGGGTATGAGTGTGAAATATTATTCCCTTATGATCACCCAACTATCCAAATATGCTCCAATCCTAGTGGGGGATTCAAGTGACAAGATGAATAAGTTTGTGATGGGAGTGTTTGAATTAGTGGTAAATGAATGTCGTTCGGCAATGCTTATCTCTAGTATGAATATTTCCCATCTCATGGTGCATGCTCAACAAATTGAGGAGTAAAAGCTTAAGAAAATGAATAGGGAGGTAAAAGAGCTAGAACCGATGATGGGAACTTTCCTAATGTAAGTCTGAGGAGCAAGGTAGGTCCAAGTCTAGACAAAAGTATTCCGGCAAAGATTCTTCCAACAACCCTAGGTGTATCCAAGGGAAAGGTAGTGGGTCTCCATTTCCTAAGACTCGTTGCACCAAGTATGGGAGGAGTCATTATGGTAAGTTCCTAGCCGGCATGGATGGTTGCTATGGGTGTGGAAAGGATAGGCATAAAATGAGGGATTCCCCGGTTCTTAAGGCTAAGGGAAGGGAGGATAAGAAAGTTGCCTCTAGTAGTCTGGATCAAAGTGCTCAAAAGAAGAATAGGTTTTATGATCTCCAATCTAGAGAAGATCAAGAGTGATCTCCTCATGTCCCTTCCGGTATCTATTTTATGCTTTTGTAAATTTCTGGATTTCTTGTGTTTTGTGACTTGTTATGTTGGACTTTGAAGTTGTCTTTAGTATGAATGTTGTTTAGAAGAGTTTGTGTAGGCTTACTCCCAAGGGGGGGATAATGTGCCTATCTAGTAGGGTTATTGTGTGTTTATGTGTTGCCATGATTTCCTAATATGAATGTTTATGAAAATTCTTAGGTCTTGTTAGAAATGAAATATATGCATTGTTTTACTCATGTTGTAGTGCATTTGAGTCAAATTGCATATAGACTTCATGAGATGAGTAATGAACATGCATTAGTTTGGAGTTGAAAGATTCCTCCTTGAATAAATGCATTTTAAGAGTAAGTTGCATTTAGACTCCATGAATGTATATTGAGCATGTTTTAGTAAGGAGATGTTAGTTCCTCCTTGAAAATGAGTAAAATAAAGAATTTCATGCATTTTGGGTTGGTAGATGTAGTTCCTACTCCTGTGTGTTAGCTTGGAATTGAAGTTTTCTTCGTTGGTTTTGTATATTTAGATGTAGTGCATGCATGATGGGCTGCTAGTTTAGAGTTATGAATTTAAGAAGTGTTTAGAATCGTCATTCAAGGACGAATGATCCGAAGAGAGAGATATTGTAATACCCCGGAAAGTAGTAAGTTGAATTAGAGAGTTCTAGAGCTTTTCGTAAGAGGTTTGGAGGGTGGTATGAGGATTAAAAATAATAAAAATTATTCCCCTACTTAGAATGGAGATTTAAGGGTTAGGGATTCAAGGTATGACCCCCAAAGGACCACCCAAGGGGTTCTTGAGGAGGACCCTTAGGACAGCCCAAAAGCTATCAAATTTCAGCAACTCACGCTTGCCATCTTCTGTATGTGAGTGGACCCACGCCCCGTGGGTTGGGATCGAGGGTCAAGGCCTGTCACGGCCTGCAAGTTTTAAGCTGCAGACCTCACCTATGGAGGTGCAGCACGTTCAGTAGGTCCACCCACAGTCCGTGGGTGGAGGAGGCGTTGGTCCAATCAGTTTTTAAGTTAAGTGTTTTAAGTTAGGGGTTTGGGAATTATTTATTGATTAGTTAGGGGTTAAGGGAGGTCGATTAGTTAGTTATTAAACCACCTATATAAGCTTAATAGGACCCTAAACTAAGTCATTGAATCATTCTCTCAACTCACCAAAAAGAAACCCAAAACTCTCTATCTAGAAAGAAGAAGAAGAACAAAGAGAAAAAGGTGATGTCTAGGGTTGAAGGGGCTGACTTTGCTACTCAAATTCGTGGTGAATCCCCTAAAATCAATGTCATGTGTAGTAATTGTTCAAGGTTAGGAACATACAATCATGGATTGAACTAGACCTTATTGAATATGATTGATCTTGACTTGTATAGTTGAAATTGAACCTTCAGGATGAATTCTGGCTAGAATCACTTAGTAATGAAAAATATGATTGAACGTCTTTTAATCTAGGTTCACAAGATGCTTTCATGGTGCAGATTTATTAAGAATGAAGAATCATAGTTGTGAATGTTAATCACTAGAGTTTTCAGAGTAAAGACAATGTGAGGAACCAGATGGGTTAATGCTTTGAGAGTAAAGTCTAAATGAGAATAGAAATCTAATAGGTAGAATTGTGATTAAAGGCCTACACTCACCTAACCTACCTTATGAATGCTCGAAATTATGAACTGATATAATCACTTGAACATGGATTGATTGTCAAGGACATCCTTACATGAGATATGAGTGTTAAGCAAGGCTTAACAAGTAAATCTTGGGGTGTATGCTTGGATCCAAGTGTATATTGACAATGAGATGGAGTGTCACACAAGATAGGGTTCGGGATCCAAGAAGAAAGGAGAGCCACACCTAGGTTATGTGAGGACTATCCAAGTTAAAGGGGAAACTCTTATGAAGTAGAGTGTGGGTTTTCCCAAAGCTAGGTTTCAGGAGATGAGAGCCTTCACATGAGTTGAGTTAAGGTTCCTAGTAGCAATCTCCATATCCAATGAACTAAGACACGCTTAAAGAAGCATCTCCTGGTGTTTCAAAGCATAAATGAACTAAGATTTACTTAATGAAGTACCTCATTGTGTTCTAAATTTAAAGAAAGGAGATAGGTTCCAAACCAAGAAGTATTAGTATGAGGACCTAAAAGTGGTACTTAACAAAAATAGTATTATGGGATTCTATTCATTCATTGCATAAGTATGACTTAGGGTTATTTAAAGAAAGTAGGCTATTGGATGTTTAGGAAATCTCACTTATTCATTCTCTAAATCATGCCAATGAGCTTGGTTTTAGTAGGACTTTTTTCTAATCCATACCCGTTGATTTTCAAGGTATGGCTAATACAAGGGAAAATTCTAGGACAGAAGAGGAAGGCAATGAGGAGCATGAGATTCCTACTCAAGTGCCACATCAAGCTCCAATTGATTCTCCGGATATGTCTAATGTAGAGATTAGTTCGGCTTTTCTAATGTTGGCCCAAACCATGACGGCCCAAGCCAAGAGAGAGGTGGTAGCTCCGGCAAACCCACTAAGGGGGTTGGCTGCTTCTAGGGTGAGAGAGTTTTTTAGGATGAACCCTCCATAGTTCTATGGCACCAAAGTGGAGGATGATCCTCAAGGTTTTATAGATGAGGTGTTTAAGGTGATTGCTAGCATGAGATTAACTTCAGTAGGGAAAGCATAGCAAGCTACTTACCAATTAAGAGATGTAGAACAAATTTGTTATGAAAAATGGAAAGATAGTAGGCCAGTTGAAGAGGGGCCAATAGAGTGGGAAGGGTTCTAGGAGGCATTCCTTGATAAGTTCTTTCCCATAGAGTTGAGGAAACAAAAGATACAAGAATTCATAAATCTTCAACAAGGGAAATGAGTGTGAAAGATTATTCCCTTATGTTCACCCAACTATCCAAATATGCTCCAATCCTAGTGGGGGATTCAAGTGACAAGATGAATAAGTTTGTGATGGGAGTGTCCGAATTATTGGTCAATGAATGTCGTTCGACAATGCTTATCTCTAGTATGAAAATTTCCAATCTCATGGTGCATGCTCAATAAATTGAGGAGTAAAAGCTTAAGAAAATGAATAGGGAGGTAAAAAGAGCTAGAACCGATGATGAGAACTTTCCTAATGCTAAGTACGAGGAGCAAGGTAGGTCCAACTCTAGACAAAAGTATTCCAGCAAAGACTCTTCCAACAACCCTAGGTGTATCCAAGGGAAAGGCAGTGGGTCTCCATTTACTAAGACTAGTTTCACCAAGTGTGGAAGGAGTCATTATGGTAAATTCCTAGTCGGCATGGATGGTTGCTATGGGTGTGGAAAGGATGGGCACAAACTGAGGGATTGCCCGGTTCTTAAGGCTGAGGGAAGGGAGGATAAGAAAGTTGCCTCTAGTGGTCCGGATGAGAGTGCTCAAAAGAAGAATAGGTTTTATGATCTCCAATCGAGAGAAGATCAAGAGTGATCTCCTCATGTCCCTTCCGGTATCTATTTTATGCTTTTTTAAATTTCTGGATTTCTTGTGTTTTGTGACTTGTTATGGTGGACTTTGAATTTGTCTTTAGTATGAATGTTGTTTAGAATAGTTTGTGTAGGCTTACTCCCAAGGGGGGGATAATGTGCCTATCTAGTAGGGTTATTGTGTGTTTATGTGTTGCCATGATTTCCTAATATGAAAGTTTATGAAAATTCTTAGGTCTTGTTAGAAATGACATATATGCATTGTTTTACTCATGTTGTAGTGCATTTGAGTCAAATTGCATATAGACTTCATGAGATGAGTAATGAGCATGCATTAGTTTGGAGTTGAAAGATTCCTCCTTAAATAAATGTATTTTAAGAGTAAGTTGCATTTAGACTCCATGAATGTATATTGAGTATGTTTTAGTTAGGAGATGTTAGTTCCTCCTTGAAATGATTAAAATAAATAATTTCATGAATTTTGGGTTGATAGAAGTACTTCCTACTCCTGTGTGTTGTATTGAATGTGTTTAGCTTGGAATTGAAGTTTTCTTCGTTGGTTGTGTACATTTAGATGTAGTGCATTCATGATGGGCTGCTATTTTAGAGTTGTGACTTTAAGAAGTGTTTTGAATCCTCATTCAAGAACGAATGATCCGAAGAGGGAGATATTGTAATACCCCTGAGACTAGTAAGTTGAACTAGAGAATCTAGAGGTTTTCGTAAGAGTATTGGAGGGTGGTATGAGGATTAAAAATCACAAAAAAATTTCCTGTACTTAGAATGGAGGTTTAAGGGTTAGGGCTTCAAGGAACGACCCACCAAGGACCACCCAAGGGGTCCTTGAGGAGGACCCTTAGGACAGCCCAAAAGTTGTCAAATTTCAGCAACTCACGCTTGCCATCTACTGGATGTGAGTGGACCCACGCTCCATGGGTTGGGATCGTGGGTCAAGTCCTGTCATGGCCTGCAAGTTTTAAGCTGCATACCTCACCTACGGAGGTGCAGCACGCTCAGTAGGTCCACCCACGGTCCGTGGGTGGAGGAGGCATAGGTCCAATCAGTTTTTAAGTTAAGTGTTTTAAGTTAGGGGTTTGCGAATTAATTATTGATTAGTTAGGGGTTAAGGGAGGTCGGTTAGTTAGTTATTAAACCACATATATAACCTTAATAGTCCCCTAAACTAAGTCATTAAATCATTCTCTCAACTCACCGAAAAGAAACCCAAAATTCTCTATCTAGAAAGAAGAAGAAGAACAAGAAGAAAAAGGTGTTGTCTTGGGTTGAAGGGGCTGTCTTTGCTACTCAAATTCGTGGTGAATCTTCCTAAGGTATGTTAGGTTATTCATCTATGGGTTATTCAACCCATAGAGCCCCCTAGGTTTTCCCCCAATTGTGAAGTAAAAAATTCAATTCTAGCTAGGGTTCTTCTTACATTTTGGGTAGGGTTTAGATATGATTCCAATCTAGTGGATAATACCTAATTATGATTGTATTAGAATTTAATTATGATGTTATAATGAATTTATGTGATTTCTATGGTAAACCCTAGTCTAATTGATGAATGTGATATTATGTAGGTTTAGGCCATGAAAGGTAAAATTGAAGGATTATACTTGATCTTCTAAAATCAATGTCATGTGTAGTAATTTTTCAAGGTTAGGAACTTACAATCATGAATTGAACGAGACCTTTTTGAATATGATTTATCTTGACTTGTATAGTTGAAATTGAACCTTCAGGATGAATTACGGCTAGAATCACCTAGTAATAAAGAATGTGATTGAATGTCTTGTAATCTAGGTTCATAAGATGCTTTCATGGTGCAGAGTTATTAAGACTGGAGACTCATAGTTGTGAATGTTAATCACTAGGGTTTTGAGAGTAAAGCCAATGTGAGGAACTAGATGTGCAAAGTCTTTTAGAGTAAAGACTAAATGAGAATAGAAGTCTAATATGTAGAATTGTGGTGAAAGGTCTACACTCATCTAATGAACCATATGAATGCTTGAAAGTATGAAGTGATATAATCACTTGAACATTGATTGATTGTCAAGGACATCCTTCCATGAGACATGAGTGTTAAGCATGGCTTAACAAGTAAATTTTGGGGTGTATGGTTGGCTGCAAGTGGATATTGACAATGAGATGGAGTATCACACAATATAGGGTCCGGGCTCCAAGAAGAAAGGAGAACCACACCTAGTTGATGTGAGGACTATCAAAGTTAAAGGGGGGAACTCTTACGAAGTATAGTGTGGGAAAAGCCTTCACATGAGTTGAGTTAGGGTTCCTAGTAGCAATCTCCATATCCAATTAACTAAGACTTGCTTAAAGAACCATCTCATAGTGTTCTAAAGCATAAATGAACTAACACTTACTTAATGAAGTACATCATTGTGTTCTAAA
Source organism: Solanum chiquidenum (assembly GCA_029582725.1). Taxonomy (NCBI): domain Eukaryota; kingdom Viridiplantae; phylum Streptophyta; class Magnoliopsida; order Solanales; family Solanaceae; genus Solanum; species Solanum chiquidenum. The sequence goes on along the minus strand of JAJOOS010008190.1, from coordinate 9,018 downwards.
TTTAAAGAAAGGAAATAGGTTCCAAACCAAGAAGTATTAGTATGAGTACCTAACAGTGGTACTTAGAATGAATAGTATTATGAGATGTTATTCATGCATTGCACAAGTATGACTTAGGGTTATTCAAAGAAAATGTTTTCTTGTATGATGTATCTTGAGATAGGATTGGGTTATAGTTGCCTTCCTTGATATAATTGACTAAAGGTGAGAGATTCCCTTAGTTATGTGAGTTTAGTCAATAATGAGCCAAATGAGGGTGAGTATGACTAAGATGACTTCAAGGTTATTCTTAGTGTGAAGGGTAGTATGGGATGCCTTTCATGCATTGCACAAGTGTGCCTTGAGATTATTTAGGAGTACAGTACCCTTATGGTAGGAAAGCTTAAGACTTGACCATGTACATAGACTATGATTAAGATGACCAAAAAGGGATACTTGGGTTGGGTGGTATTATGGGATGCTATTCATGATTTGCACATGTATGCTATTGAGGTTACTTGAGAATAGTTCTATGATGGTATAGATGACTACGAGTCAAATAATTCGTTTATGATGCTTATGTTGGAGACTTTGCTTATTATGATGATATTGGCTATTATGCTTATAGTTGATGTTTCATGAAGTATTTCATATAATTTTAAATTATATCTTATATTGAATAACCCTTGTCTTATGCTCTTATGGTCTTATGCTAGCTATCATATTTAGTACATTTTGTACTAACACATACTTTGCCTACATTCTATTCAAATGTAGGGTTTGGAGACTCTAGTGCTATCTTGAAGCTAGGTTTCCTAAGGAGTTAAGGAGTTGAAGATCTTGGTGAGTCCTCATAGCTTCGAGGACAAAACCCACCTTCTCTGTTATGTCTTTTATTTCATGTTTTTGAGACTATTGTATGGGCTGTGTCCAAAGAGTTTATTCTAAAGTTGTATTAGATGGTTTGAGACAAAGTATAGAAAAACTTCAGCTTGCTTTATGAAAATGACTTTGATTGTAAAAAAAAGTTTTAAATTTCTCCGTACTTTTCTAATATATTATGTTCATGTTATGCTAAGGGCTTGTGTGAGGCTTTTCAGAGTCTTTTACGCTAGCTTCGAGGACAAAACCTACCTTCTCCGTTATGTCTTTTATTTCATGTTTTTGACACTATTGTATGGGCTGTGTCCCAAGATTTTATTCTAAATTTTTATTAGATGGTTTGAGACAAAGTATAGAAAAACTTCCGCTTGTTTTTATGAAAATGACTTCGATTGTAAAGAAAAGTTTTAAATTTCTCCGTACTTTTCTATTATATTATGTTCATGATATGCTAAGGGCTTGTATGAGGCTTTTCAAAGTCTTTTACGCCGTGTTACGTCTAGGTGGTATTATGGTCTATAATGGTTCCAAATCAGCTTTCGTGGCACATGTTAAAGCAAAGCAATGTCTTTATTCGACCGTAGTAGAATTGAAAGAAAAGGTACTAAAGATGTCTATAAAGGCTTTCTCCCAAGAGGGAGATGGTGTCCTAAGGTACCAAGGTCTCTGATGTGTTATGAATGTTGACGACTTTAGGGATCAAATTTTATCCGAAGTCCATAGTTCTCGGTATTCTATTCACCCGGGAGCCACCAAGATGTATCATGATTTGCGGGAGGTCTATTGGTGGAATTGGATGAAGAAGGATATTGTGGTATTTGTGGCTAAGTGTCCTAATTTCCAACAAGTGAAGGTTGAGCATCAGAAACAGGGAGGTTTATCCCAAGATATTAGCATTCCTACTTGGAAGTGGGAAGATTTGAATATGGGCTTTATAGTGGGATTGCCACGCACTCAACATCAATATGATTCAATTTAGGTTATAGAAGACCGAATGATGAAGTCTTCCTATTTCATTCCTGTCAAGGTTTCTTATACGGTGCAAGATTATGCTAAAGTTTATTTGAGAGAGATGGTAAGGTCGCATGGAGTGCCCTTGTCCATTATCTCCGATAGATATACTAAGTTTACTTCACATTTTTGGAAGTCCTTCCAAAAGGGTCTTGCCACTAAAGTTAAGCTTAGCACCACTTTTCACCCCCAAACCGATGGGAAAGCGGAAAGAACAATCCAAACATTGGAAGAAATGTTGAGGGCTTGCGTGGTAAATTTCAAGGGAAATTGGGATGACCATTTTACCTTGATTGAATTTGCCTATAATAATAGCCACCATAGTAGTATTGGTATGGCTTCGTTTGAGGGTCTTTATGATAGGAGGTGTAGATCTCCTATAGGATAGTTTGAGGTGGGTGAGGTTTGCCTTGATGGTGCCCGAGTTAGTTCATGAGGCTATAGAGAAGATTTGACTCATTAGAGAGAGGTTGAGAACAACTCAAAGTTGACAAAAGTCTTATGCGGATGTTAGAAGGAGAACCCTTGAATTTGATGTGGATGATTGGGTTTACTTAAAAACCTCATCCAAGAAGGGTGTAATGAGGTTTGGTAAAAAAGGGAAGCTTAGTCCCTGTTTGATAGGCCCATATCAAATTTGAGACGTGTTGGTAAAGTTGCATATGAGCTTGATTTTCCAATCGAGTTGGCATCGGTGCATCCAGTTTTCCATGTCTTTATGTTGAAAAAGTCTGTTGGAGACCCGACATCCATAGTCCCTCTAGATGGGTTAGAAGTGAAAGAGAAACTTTCTTATGAAGAAGTTCCAGTTGACATCTTAGATCGGCAAGTTAAGAGATTGAGGAACAAAGAGGTAGCTTCCATTAAGGTTTTATAGAGAAACCATCTCGTTGAGGGTACTACTTGGGAGGCCGGTATAATGTCCCGATATCCTCATATTTTTCCTTCTATTCTAGCATGAGGTAATGAGTTTCTCTTGGTTTGTTTATGTTTAAAGTCATGTGTGTTTAATTGTTTCCATGATTTCCTTAAATTTGCATGTTCATGACAAAGCTTATGATTTGAAAGAAATGGCTCTTATAATGTATGTTCCTCATGTTGTTGAGTATTGAGTATGAGTTGCTTATAGACTTCATGAGATGAGTTGTAGAACATGCCTTGACTTGGAGTGGAGATCCCTTCTAGAATTTGTGCTTTTTGAGATTGAATTACATTTAGGCTCCATGAGATTGTGTTGAGCCTTGATTTTGAGTTTGGAGATGGTAGTTCCTCCTCAGGTATAAAAAATCTGAAATTTCATGCATATTGGGTTATTACATGTAGTTCCTACTTTCTTATGGTGCATTGAGTATGTTTAGCTTGGAAATGAAGTTCCTTCTTAGTTGTGTGAATTTAAATGAGTTGCATGCATGATGGGCTGCTAGCCTTGAGTCTTTTGTCTAGAAACGTGCTTACAATATCATTCGAGGAAGAATGATACCAAGGGGGAGATAATGTAACACCCCAGATTCAAAACTAGGCAAATAGCAGTTGTTGGGAAATTATAGGTGCCTTCCACGAGGGCCAACCACGGCCCATGGGTTGACCCACAGAGTAGGCAAGTTCAGGAATTGGTCCAGGACATGGACCACGGAGGGACCTATGAACCGTAGGTGGGTCCAAGTCACGTGGTCCAGTGACTGTCGTTGGCCCAAAAGTCTCTGACAAGGAACCACGACTAACAAGGATGGACCGTAGGTCAGTCGACGCTCTGTCGGTTGGGGTTTCATGGTTCCTGAGTTGACAGTTATTTTATGGGCACATGGGTCTTTTTTGGTTTTAATTAAATTAATATGGTGTCGTTATGCCAAACCTAGACCACCTATATAAGGATTTTAGACCCCTAAACTCACTAAATTAAGTCATTCTCTCAAATCACAAAAACAAAACCACGTCTCCTCTCAAATATTCTCTCTCTAGAAGTTGGAAGAAGATAAAGGAAAAAATTGGTGCTAGGTCAAGATCAAGTCTCCCAATCTTCAAAATTTTATGGGCATTGTGACTAAGGTATGATGGCTTCTCATCCATGGGATCCTTCCTCCCATGGATTACCCTAGAATTCCACAATTTGAAGAAGAATTTCCCTAATTCTAGTTAGGATTTCCGCACCTATCATTATTTCATTGGATTGGGGGCAACCATTTGAGGTAATGTGTGATGCGAGTGGAGTGGCGTTTGGTGTGGTACTGGGACAGAGGGGAGAAAAGATTCTTCATCCTATTTACTATGCCAGCAAAGCTCTAAATGTGGCTCAAAAGAACTATAAAGTGACTTAACAGGAGCTTCTTACGGTGGTTTTTGCTTTCGAGAAATTTCGATCCTACTTGCTTGGTACTAAGGTCATAGTGCATATTGACCATTCTGCATTGAGGTATTTGATGACTAAGAATGATGCAAAATCGAGGTTGATTAGATGGGTGTTGTTGCTGCAAGAGTTTGACTTTGTGGTGAAAGATAGAAAGGGGACAGAAAATCAGCTTCCTGATCACTTATCCATATTGGAGGAAGAGGCTATGGTCAAGCTTGGTGATAGGGCTGAAATTAATGATGCTTTCCCAGATGAACAAGTATCGGCTGCTTCTTATGATCTGATTCCTTGGTTTGCAGAGTTTGCTAACTACTTGGCAAGTGATCTGGTGCCATCGGATTTGTCTTTTCACCAAAGGAAAAAGTTTATGCATGATGTGAAGAAGTTCTTTTGGGATGAGACTTATTTGTACCATAGTTTAGCTGATGGGATTATTCGTTGTTGTGTGCACGAGGTTGAGATGTTGAGTATACTAGAGGCGTGTCACTTATCGCCTATTGGTGGGAATCATAGTGGTATTCGGACTGCGCATAAAATTTTCCAGTGTAGGTATTATTGGCCTACCATCCACCAAGATGCTCATGAGTTGGCCAAGTCTTGTGACCGTTGCCAAATAGACGGAGGAAGTTCAAAGAGGCAAGAGCTTCCTATGAATGTGATATTGGAGATAGAGTTGTTTGATGTATGGGGCATTGATTTTATGGGTCCATTTGTGAGCTCACATGGGATGAAGTATATTCTTGTTGAGGTTGATTATGTATCAAAGTGGGTGGAAGCAATTGTGCTTTCCAACAATGAAGATAAAAGTGTTACCGTATTCCTGAAAAAGAATATCTTCTCCAGATTTGGCACACCTAGGGAAATTATTAGCGATGGAGGTTCCCACTTCTGTAATAAGTTGTTCAAGGTGCTACTTGAGAAATATGGAGTCCGCTACAATGTATCCACTCCGTACCAACCGCAGTCTAGTGGTCCAGTTGAAGTATCCAACAGAGAGATCAAGCAGATTTTGGCGAAGACTGTGAATGCTAATAGAACCGATTGGTCAAGGAAGCTTGATGATGCCCTATGGGCCTATCACACCGCATTCAAGACTCCCATAGGTATGTCCCCCTACCAACTTGTATATGGGAACTCTTTCCATTTGCCGGTAGAGTTAGAGCATAAGGCTGTGTGGGCGCTAAAGAAGCAAAGTTTGGATTGGGGTACCACATCGAATCAGAGAATGAGTGACTTGAATTTTCTTGATGTGTTTCGCCTAAGATCTTATGAAAGTTCAGCCTTGTACAAGGAGAAGATGAAGAAGTATGATGAAAGGATTGAAAAGCAAGAATTTGTCGTGGGTGATCTTGTGCTTCTATTAAACTCTAGGTTGCGCTTGTTTCCGGGCAAGCTCAAGTCCAAGTGGACCGGGCCATTCTTAGTCACGCAAGTGCTCCCACATGGAGCGGTCAAGCTCAAAAACAGCGAGGGAAAAAGGTTTAAGGTAAACGGGAAAAGGATCAAGGTCTATCTAGGAAAAGCGGAGAATGTGCAAGAAGTGGTTGAGGCTTACTATAGGTTTTTCTTTTCGGTTTCGTATCTTTCTTTGTTTATTTGCATTTCTATATTACTTTAGATATGTGCTTTATTTTTGTTTTAGTGTTGACTAGATATAGCATAGGGTCCGTGCCTAAAAAGTGTCCAGAAAATGTGAAAAGAAAGGCCGAACGGTTGCTACATGTGCAGGGACAAAAAGCACAATCTGTTGAAACTGTCTGTTGCAGAGGTCTACGGACCCCATCGATGGTTTGTAGGTTAATCCACGGACCGGGAATGGTGTCTGTAGATCCAAGGTAAGTCCTCTGATTTTTTCTAAGTGTTGAGTGACCTACGGACTGACCTACGATCCATAGGTCGATCCGCCGCCCGTTGACGGGGTTTCGTGGTTCAAAAGCTAGGGTTGATTCGACCCCACCTGGACCCCTTTTAAATAAAACTCTTTATTTTCGAATCATTTCCCCCACTTCCCATATTCCCTCCCAACCGTTTCTAACCCCTCCAAGTCCCATAACTCCCTCATTATATCCCTAAATCACTGCCATCTTTCATACATATCATCACCCATACCTTATTTCCATTCCTTTCTTCCCCACAATCTGATCACTCCCATTCCCAAGAAGAGTGCAAGGTCCTCGTGGGGTACAAAAGGTCTAAGAAGATTGAGCATCACACAATCACCCACTTCCATTGCTTCTAAGGTAATCAATTTCAACTTAACTCTGAATTTTGATATTCATTGTTCAAAATATGAAGTCATGAAGTGGATCTTGACGTAGTGTTGTTGTATGAAATTGCATGTTAAAGTAAAGTTAAAAACACCCTTGGGATGATAGAATGTGATTGTGTTGTCATTGTAATAATTTTAATTAGAGAAGAAGAGTCTAAATGCAGGTTTCGATTTAGGTTTCCTAGTTTCATATGCAATACATGTTAAATATTGAGTAATCAGAACCCTAGGGATGACAAACTATTATAAATTGTGTTGAAATGCATGATTAGACTTAAGATGATTGTTGTATTTGTCGAAAAATGGTGTCACCAAAGAGGCATGTCTGATACCTGGAACAAACTTGAACCACAAGAGCCCGTCTACGGATCGTAGGTCAATCTATGGAAAGTAGATCAGGTCCATGGGTATGCACATAACCAATAAATGCGAAGTGTGGAACCACGGAAGTGGACTATGGTCTGTAGTTTGATCTACGGACTGTTCTACACATTAATTTTTCACATCAGAGATCTCTCTTTTGGGTACCCTGATCTACGGAGGGGACCAACGGACCATGGATCCATCCACGATTCATAGGAACCCACCGTGGGTCAGCATTTCAGCTACTGTCCAGAATTTTTTTAGTTTTTGTTTTGGTTTATTCCTAGTTCAAAATATTTTCACATTTGTTATTGGTTAATCCTCCATAGGTGCCATGGCTCCTAACAAACCAATGACCTACACAAAAAGGGGCAAGACCAAATGCGTGGCGCTGACATTTTGGCTGATTGATGAAAATGTGGATGCGGAGAAGGATCCCACGTATGTCCCACCGGCCACAAGGACTTCCCCCACAGCACCCTTGACTACACAAAATCAATCCAAGCAGGTGGTTCCCGATGTAGTCACTTCTTCCCAGTCTGATGAGAAGGATACACTGATCGGATCACCGGCTGGGTCTGCTTTTGGTTCTGAGTCCGCCTCTGCTTCCAGTTCTAAGTCTACCTCTGCTTTCGGGTCTGCTTCTGGCTCTACAACCCGCTCAAGTTCACATGGTAGGGCTGCCTCGTTTGATGAGGCTACTAGTACGGGGGACATTCCCATGCCACCTAACACCGAACCTGCTCCAGTTGATGAGGAGCCTAATAGATGGTACGTTGAGGGCCAGTGGAAGATTTACAGGGATGCCCGGATGCTTACTAACAAAGGGAGAATGGCCCGGATGAATACAGATGAGCGTAGGGTACTCACAGACAGCTTGCATAGAATGCCCGACATGCACTGGCTCTTCCAATAACATAAGTGTGAATGGATGGCTCCAGAACCAGGGACGTATAGCGAGGAGATCATGATGGAATTCTATGCTTCCTACGCAGCCACTCTAAGAGTCTCTATTCATAGAAATAACAAGCCCGCAGCCCAGGCACCACTCAAGGCTACACTAGTGCGTGGGGTTTCGGTGGACATATCGCATATCGCTGTCATTCGATTCCTATATGGTTCGAGCACTATTTGGGCACTCAACACCACAAAATTTGACTACATGTGGGACATTGTGAGGAGTGGAGCATTTCAGCGGAATGCAAAGCAGAGGGAGGTTGTATTACTTTGGTTGGTAAGGTACATAGGTGTGGATGGAGAGCGCGCAGAGTGGTTCAACACACCGCTCTTGGGTATTTGGAACACCACCCTAAATTTGTAGCCAAGTTCTTCTGGCTTTTGGTAAGGAATAGGGTATCTCTCACTAAGACTGATAATGCCCTTACTTGGGATATAACGGTGATGGTTGCGGCTTTGGTAGCTCGATTCGAGATCGACTTTGCCCGCATGTTGTTGGCAGAGACCCATGAGAGGGCGTCATGACTACTACTACTTTATCCTTCCCGTGTATGATCTTCCAGTTGTACAGGCATTCTGGGATGCCTATCTTCCATTGTGACATAATGGTACAGGCGATCGAAACCCTTTACATCGGCCTTATTAAGGATGGGGCCAACATAGCTGCCCCATGGCGTGGTCCATAGAATGAGGTGCCGCCATTAGGAGCAGATTTAGTAGCTGATGTGGAGCAGATGCAAGGTGAGGACCCTGCCCCTCCAGCCCACACTGATGATGCCCCATACTCCCTATCTCAGGCCGCCAGTCGGGCCCCTAGCTCATCCAGATGCACCGCTTTGTTAGGATCCATTGTTGTGCCCCTTTCTCGTGTTAAAAAATTGGAGGCAAAGATGGCCACACTACTTTATCATGTGAGGCCTTGGATGCAACAGTCTATCTCAGAGTCCATGGCCAGGATGTAACACATGATGGACCTGAAGGTCGAGGCCGTTAATAAGACCTGGATGCCTTCAATATGAGAGTCCTCGAGTGACCAGCCCCCACCACAAATATCTCCTCTTTCCAAACTGAGTTGGATCATCTTCGGGCTGATCTTGATGCCATCCTAGTTCCATCCATAGATGCGCCAGAGTCCGCCTTTACTACACCAGCCGATGATACGGTGTTCAATGCTCTTTTCAACGAGGACATACCGCAGTCTGAGTCCACC
>JAJOOS010008189.1:0-18061 GCA_029582725.1 Solanum chiquidenum | reverse complement strand
GACTTTTTGGTCCCATTAAATTCAGTCTTTTGCATTTCTCCTCTGTTATAAATTCCCTCCCATTTTTCATTTTATTGGATTCTCATTGATCACCAACTTTGTTACATTTCATATTTTGAGCAGTGCATCTATCTTGATTCAACAAAGTTGATACAATGACAAGACACACTTTTCCTGAATCCTACCTTATCCCTTTTCATGATCGCATCCACTGTCGTAGGTGCAGAATTTGAGTTGCACTCGTCCCAGATTACGTTCAACCCGTAAGGATTCTCTGCATCATTTCTTGTAATTTGTTTGTGAACTACGTACATTTCTTTGATACTCCAAATTCAGGACAATCTTGAATTAAGATTCAATTTCTTCTGAATTGTTCTTTTGATGAAATTTCTGTTGATTTCATAAAGACGATATATAATGATAAAATATGTGCGTCCACTATCAGTCAACGGACCAGGTCCCTTGACTCAGCAAGAACAGTAATGAAGAATGAACAATGAAGGAAATCAACACAAGCAGTTTACGCGAAAACCTCCTTGCTCAAGGGAGTAAAATCACGACCTGTCACACAGGATTTTCAACTGTTTCCACTAATCTCTTCAAGCAAAAGTGAAACCCAGTTACAACCAAAGTGAGAAGAAGTTATTAATCTCACAACTAAGCAATAATCCTATTACTTACTGAGCCTAAGCAGATACCACACTGCCCACTAAGCTATCACCCCTAGATAACTTAGACTTTGCTAAGTAGATACCACACCGCCCACTAAACCACCTAACTCTAGATAATTTAGAATTTGACTAAGCAGATACAACACTGCCCACTAAATCAGTCAACCTTAACTGGCTTAGACTTTTAGAAATCGAAACAAAATATCTGAATCCTTTATAGAATAGGAACAGATTTACAATGTAAGCACAAAAGTATAACTCCTAAGACACACTATGACGCTTGCAACTCGATCAGGTCCTTGTTGCGCTTGTCAGAGAATACTTCACCGAGATGATCTTTGCTTGTGTACTTGAGAATTTTCAAGATGCAAAAACTTATAAAATGATAGACACAAAACTCAAACTCAACAAAGATGCTTCAGCACTCTATCAGGTCCCTTTGTTGAGTATGAGTATTGTTCTTCCTTGAAGATGGCCTTTTCTTTTGACCTAATGAATTTTTGAAAATTCACAACTTTATTTGCCAAATCTTGAGTTTGTGTTTTGGAGAAGAGACTATATCAAAGTGGACACAAACCCTTGGGACGAGGCTATTGACTGAGAGCCTGCTGTCATGAAAAGTTGTGCACCAACCACATCAGAGTTGGCAGCTTTTTGACAACTGTCTTTTTGTCCTTTTCTCGTATGCAGACTTTTCGGGACCAGGTCCCTTGCTGCGTTCTTTGCTGTTTGAGTTCTTGAAAAAGACTTGCTAGCTTTCTCTCTTCTTGAATGAATAATGTTGGTTGTTTATCGTTGTATATATCAGTTACCAACACGGGTTTTGACCACTTAAACAAACAACTACGTCCGCCCTTCCTATTGGTGAAGTACGTTGCACATCTCACCAACCAACCTGACAAGACAACTGTAAAGATAGCTTTACAGTTGTGCACCACTTTGAATCTGGACGGAGGTACTCTTCCAAGGACCAGGTCCCTGCATTTGTGAGGATCATCAAAACACCTAGAATATAACATTTTCCCCCTTTTTGATGAAGACACACAAATAATCCTTATGCTGAGTTTATTCATTCATTACCCCTTTCATCAGTCTCAATATCAGAGGACCCTTTCCTGGATCTGGGACTCTGCATTTGTGAGGATCATCAAAACACCTAGAATATAACATATAAGATTCAGTTCCTTAATTTCTACAGCTAACTATTTATATTTCTTGACTAATCATAGATCCAACTTATTATGCTCATTTTCTTGTCTTGTACACTTTACAGGTGATGCCAGGAGGGATCTTTAATAGAGTGTAAGTCTCTTGATTTAATGCTATTCTGAAAATTCGATATTACAGATTATTTCAGCAACTTGGGATTTTGTTATTTGCCTACACTTTTTCCTGCGATCTGAGGTATATACACATGTGGTGTGACTAGTAAGGGCTAATTCAAATGAGTATATTGTGGCAGGCACAAGCTTACTTTGTGGAGTGATCTACCGTTGCAGAGGAACAAGATTTAGATGCTAATCAAGATGGAGGCGGTGATGGACAGGTTCCAAATGAACAAAATACTGATCCAAATGTAAACACTTGAATCAACTATTGATAAAAATGCATACATCCATAGCCTACTAATGTTGCAGAACTGTGTGATATTCTGTTCTCGTTTTTGGTTTTGGGGTTACAGTACATACTAATATTACTTCATTTTGGAGAAAAGCAATTGACACTAAACATTTTACATGTTTGAGCTCGGGTACTTCCGTTCTCTATATGCTGCTTAGTTTATCTTTTAATTCCGTTCTCTGTTTGTTCCTTCATCACGATGTAAAGCGATATTGTTATTCTGTAATGAGATATGCCAACCAGAATTCACTAATAAATAGAGCTACATATTAACTCAGCTGAGCTAATATGTAGCTCTATTTAAGTCGGTGCATTATAGATGTATATGCTTAAGGTAAAATGTGAATAAACTAGTATCAGAAATTTAAAAATGTATCAATCGGAGGGTAAATTGAAGAATCTTCTTAATGGGAAAAATAAAATAAATTGTTTAATTGGGGTTCAAATTCCCCTCTTTTCTTTTGGTAATACTCCTTTCTGAATTAACAGTAAATTCAAGAATCAAGAAGTGGCCTTTCTCTATATATATATATATCAGCATTCTCTTGTCATTCCCTTTCTATTTTATATCAATATTTTTCTTCAACTCAATTTTGTAGTGGAAGAATGGAGGAAATCCCAGATGATTGTGATTCGATCTATTGCGGTGGGTGCAGAACTCGAGTTGCATTCATCGAGGATGTCTTTGTTACTGTATGGAATTATTCTTTTCTGAATTGTACACCAAACCGTTTTGATGAATTTTCTACTGATTTCAATATTTTAGATTCAGTGCTTGAGTTTAGTACTCTGTTATATTTCTTGACAAAGCACATAATCAACTTATTATGTACATTTTGCAGATGTCGTCAGTAGGGATCTTTGATAGGGTGTAAGTCTCATGATTTCATGCAATTTGATATTACATATCATTTCAGCAACTTGACATATGTATGTTACAAACCTTTATTTATGCAGGTTTAATGTGGAAGTATCAGACGACTTGAATAATCATCACCAACAAGATGCAAATACCCTAGCCAATACTTACTGTGTCCAATGTGGAAGGATGCTCGGGTGGAAATTTGTAAGATACTAATATTAAAGAGCAATTTGTTTTCATGAACATGAAAATTTTGTTGCTTTTTTTTTTTCTGAATACTGAAGTTTTTATTTCTCCAGATTGAAGTCATCCAACAGAGCTTGTATGTTAAGGAAGGAACATTCCGTTTGAGATTGTAAGTTTCTAATTACAATTTGCAAATTGAGAGTGTACACATAAGCGGTATGACTTGTAAGGGTTGATACAAATGAGTATATTGTGGCAGTGACATGCTTAGTTTTGAAGAGCAAAATGTTGATCAAGATGTAGGCGGTAATCAACAGGTTCCTATTGAACAAGAATATCAAGATGGAGACGGTGATCAACAGGTTCCTCATGAACAAGATTTAGGCGCTTATGAGCAAAATGCTGATCAAGATAGAGGCGGTGATCAACAGGTTCCTAACGAACAAGATTTAGGCACTAATGAGCAAAATGTTGATCAAGATGGAGGTGGTGATCCACAGGTTCCTAATGAACAAGATTATCAAGATAGAGGTGGTGACCAACAGGTTCCTATTGAGCAAGATTTAGGCACTAATGAGCAAAGTGTTGATCAAGATGGAGGTGGTGATCAAGAGGTTCCTAATGAACAAGATTTAGGTGATAATGATCAAAATGATGATCAAAATGGAGGCGATGATGAACAGAATCATGATCCAGATGGAAGGGATAATCAACAGGCTCCTAATGAACACGATTTAGGCGCTAATGAGCAAAATGCTGATCAAGATGGAGGCGGTAATGAACAGGGTCCTAATGATCAAGATGGAGGCCGGCCAATGAAACGGAGGAAGAAATAGATCAACTGGCTGATGGAATAGATAATATTGATGAAAATGCAGACATTGATATCCTACTCATTCTGACATTCTGCTTATATAAAATGCTATAATACATAATTGTGTGATATTCTGTTTTGAGATTACACTACATATTGTATTACTTCAGATTGGAATAAACCAATTGACACTGCACATTTTACATGTTTGATATTAACCGTTCTGTATATGGTGCTTAGTTTGTTTTTAATCTGTTGAAACAAATTAAAAACGCAGGTAATATTGATAATATTGATGAAAATGCAGACATTAATAGCCTACTCATTCTGATATTCTGCTTATACAAAATGCTATAATTCATAAGTGTGTGATATTCTGTTTTCCATTTCTGCTTTGAGATTGCACTACATATTATTACTTCAGGTTGGAATAACCAATTGACACTGAACTTTTTACATGTATGTCCTTCCCGTAAACATTCCGCAAATTTAAAATTTATTTCACGAATTAATTAATTAATAATCCGTGAATTCATTAATTAATAAATAATTTTGTGAATTAATATTTTAAAAAAACAATTAATTAGAATGATGAAGCCATTTCAAAATTTATTAATTAAATTTATCCCGACTAAGGTTAGAAAATTTTCAGAGCGATTTGAAACAGAGCTGAAGAAGCCATTTCAAAACAGAGCTCTTCTCAACTAGAGTCAGAATCAAGAATTAATATAATTTCAGTTATGAGCAATTCTCCTCTGTTTTAATTTTCACCCATTTCTCGTTTTCTTTCGATTCTCGTTGATCACCTACTCCATCTTTGGTGAGTAGTTTGTCTTTTCTTTCGATTGATCTTTCCAGCTTTTATATTTATCTTACACTTTGTTCTTTATTCTTTAATAGGTGAATCATGTCTATTAGGATTTGGTTCTTGATTCAACATTTTGTGATGAGACAGAATTTGCCTGAATACAATCATATCCCTTTTGTTCATTACCTCCACTGTCGTAGTTGCACAACTCGAGTTGCAATCATCCAGGATTACTTTCCGAATCTAGAGATTCTTGCTAGAGTGCCTGCAGGGTTGTTTACTACGGTGTAAGTATCATGCAATTTCAACATCTTGTGATTTTATTTATCGTCTAATAAGGCACATATGCAGGTTTAGTGTTCAAGTTGCAGAGGACTATCGAGTAATAGATGGCATGACCGTAGCCGATACTTACTGTGTCCAATGTAGAAACCTGCTCGGGTGGAAAATTGTAAGATACTAGTAATATTAAAGATTCATTTGAGTTTCATGATAACAAGACGATTTTGTTGCTCTTTTTTTTTTCCCTCTTAAATTACCGAATTTATGATTTCTCCAGATTACAGTCCCCCAACCGTCTAGTAGTCATACAGTAGGAAGATTCGTCATAATATTGTAAGTTTATAATTACGAATTTGCAGATTGCGACTCTTTGTACACAGATATATGTGGTATGACTTGTAAGGTGTTAATTCAAATGAGTATTTTACGGCAGGAACAGGCTTGTTTGCTGGAACAATGTGACGTTGCTTGATTTACTCCTTGAAGGCAATAATGAACAGGCTCCTAATGATCAAGATGGAGGTGCAGATGAAGAACAGGATCATGATCAAAATGGAGGCGCTAATGAGCAGGTTCCTAATGAGCAAGATTTAGGCTCTAATGAACAAAATGCTGATCAAAATGGAGATGCTAATGAACAAGATTTAGGCGCTAATGAGCAAAATGTTGATCAAGATGGAGACACTAATGAACAAGATTTAGGGTCTAATGAGCAAAATGCTGATCTGGATGGAAATGGAGGCATTAATGAACAAGTTCCTAATCAAGATGTAGATATCGTTGAGGGAATGGGCAATATTGATCTAAATGCAAACATTTGAATCAACTATTGATGAAAATGCAGACATCCATAGCGCAGAACCAGCTTATTACAATAGAGTTCATATTATACGAGTATTAATTCATAACTGTGTGATATTCTGCTTTCTTTTTTTGTTTTTTGGATTACAGTACATATTGATTTTGGAGAAAAGCAATTGACACTGAACATTTGACATGTTTGAGCTCGAGTACTTCCCTTCTCTATATGCTGCTAATTATAAGTTTATCTTTTAATTTCTTGTAATCTACTGGTTAAAAGTCACTGCAACTGCTGTACAATTGTGTTCGTTTCAACAAGCGTAGTTGCTTATTTCCATAGATTTTGCTTCATAGTAAATGCTATATCTAACTAAAGTGACAGTGCATATTTCATTTGCTTAATAGCTAATATTAAGTTGCAGCTTCTGTCTTGTTTGGCTTAAGAAATTATCCTCAAACTTTAACTACTCTTTGTGTTAGACTTGTCCAACTGAAGGCGCTAATTACAGACTGTGGAAATGTCTCCAAATGAACTCAAGAGGGATGATTATGTAGTGTTGCTGTATATCCAAGTACAGTTTGGCACAAAAACGAAAGCTTAAAAAAAAGGGAAAAGGGTCTGAAAATCCAACTTTGGCCAAAATTGTTGTTACGATACCAAACTTTGGAAAGGACCTTTTACCTCTCTACTATTTAATAGTGTATTTTAAAGGGATATATGTGTCTACATGGATATCATAAATATTGCATCATTTTAAATAGTAATGTGTCCACGTGGACACACATATACCTTTAAAATACACTATTAAATAGTACAGGGGGTAAAAAGTCCTCCATAAAGTTTGGTATCGTAACAACAATTTCGGCCAAAGTTGGAGTATTTCGTGGATTATTTCCTCCTAGGATAAAACAGATATAGTTAAAGAAGTAGCGGTATCTCAAACTTCAATAACTTTAGTGAACTCAAAAATCAACAACGAAATCACACAAAGACCCAACTTTGTTTGTAAGAACATGTATGCAAAAGAAAAAGAAAATTTGAAGTTAAATAGCTAGATAACCCTTTCTATTTATAGTCAACGATATGGATTAAATAGGTGTGAATTCACCCGTTCAGAACATGCATGGTCTCATTTGGGAGAGGAGATGTCTGTTCGGAAGGAACATGTAACGGCCCAATCCGCTAGTGATATTGTCCGCTCTGGGCCTAGGCCCCGCACAACTTTAAAATGCGTCACTAGTTGGTAATATCTGCTTACTGATATACCCAGTATCTCTTCCGTGTTTTGCCGATGTGAGACTTCTAATTTTAAGCTGGGGGTGTCACAGAAAACATGTCCTTTCCATAAATTTTCTGCAAATTTTAAATTAATTTATAATTTTATGAATTAATATTAAGGAAAAAATTAATTAATGAGAATGATGAATAAATTTTGTCTAAAAAATTATCAACCAATCATTTGAATGGGTGAGGGAGCACTCTCTTTTAAGAGCTAATGGAAGTATTTCCTAATATAACTCTATTCAATCAATGATGGAGAAAATAGTTTTGGAGGGTAAAAAAATTATAATTTCGTAAAAGGGAAAAATAAAATAAAAAAAATTTCAGAGCGATTTCAAAACAGAGTTCTTCTCCAATAGTATTCAAGAATCAAGAATAAATATAATTTCAGTTTTGGGCATTTCTCCTCTGCTATAATTTTCACCCATTTTCTTTTTCTTGAATTCTCATTGATCATCAACTCTTTTCTCCCTAGTAAAAGGTTAGAAAATTTTCAGAGCGATTTGAAAACAGAGCTGAAGAAGCCATTTCAAAACAGAGCTCTTCTCAACTAGAATCAGAATCAAGAATTAATATAATTTCAGTTTTGAGCAATTCTCCTCTGTTTTAATTTTCACCCATTTTTCGTTTTCTTGGATTCTCGTTGATCACCAACTCCATCTTTGGTGAGTAGTTTGTCTTTTCTTTCCATTGATTTTTCCAGCTTTTATATTTCTCTTACACTTTTTCTTTATTCTCTAATAGGTCAAACATGGCTATTAGGATGATGATACAGAATTTGCCTGAATACAATCATATCCTTTCTGTTCATAACTTCTACTGTTGTGGTTGCGGAGCTCATGTTGCAATCATCTATTACATTCCGACTCTACGGATTATTGCTCAAGTGTATATATGCAGGTTTAGGGTTGAAGTAGCAGAGGACGAGCCACAACATGGAGTAATAGATGGCATGACCTTGACCGTAGCCGTGACTTACTGTGTCCAATGTGGAAATCTGCTCATGTGGAAAATTGTAAGATACTAGTAATATTAAAGATCATTTGAGTTTCATGATAACAAGACGGATTTGTTGCTCTTTTTTATTCCCTCTTAAATTACTGAACTTGTGATTTCTCCAGATTGCCGTCTCCCAACCGTCTAGTGTTTATATAGTAGGAGGATCCATCATGAGATTGTAAGTTTCTAATTACGAAATTGCAGATTGAGACGTCTGTACATGTATATCTATGGTATGACTTGTAAGGTGTTAATTCAAATGAGTATTTTGTGGCAGGGACGCGGTTGTTAGCTGGAACAATGTAACGTTGTTTGATTTACTCTTTGGAGGCAATAATGAACAGGCTCCTAATGATCAAGATGGAGGTGCAGATGAAGAACAAGATGGAGACACTAATGAGCAAAATGTTGATCAAGATGGAGACGCTAATGAACAAGATTTAGGGTCTAATGAGGAAAATGCTGATCAGGATGGAAATGGAGGCATTAATGAACATGTTCCTAATCAAGATGTAGATATCGCTGAGGGAATTGGCAATATTGATCTAAATGCAAACATTTGAATCAACTATTGATGAAAATGCAGATAGGGCACTCATGATGCAGAACCAGCTTATTACAATAGAGTTCATATTATACGAGTATAGATTCATAACTGTGTGATATTCTGCTTTCTTCTTTTGGTTTTTGGATTACACTGCATATTGATTTTGGAGAAAAGCAATTGACACTGAACATTTGACATGTTTGAGCTCGAGTACTTCCCTTCTCTATATGCTGCTAATTACTTCATCGTTTGACTATAATCTACCGGTTAAAAGTCACTGCAACTGCTGTGCAATTGTCTTTGTTTCAACAAGTGTAGTTGCTTCAGTAGTATGGGAGATTTAAAAATGTTTGATTTTGAAAAATAGGCATAAATCCCTTATAGTTGAGTAGGATTTTATTTGTTTCAATCGAGGATACAATGTATATAGAATAAATCACACATAATTTTGACCTTATGTATCTTGAGATACATGTATTATGTTTAGTCATGAAGAAGATAAACATACATTAGGCCAATTCACTAGGAATCTTTTTAGTTTGTTAAGATGTGTCTCGTTAGGAATTATAGAGAACTTGTATTGTTTGAGATCCATAAATTAGTAGTAAATACTAGAATGAAATGGGTCCAAATAGAGTGAAATGAATAGTGAGAATGCATATGCCGACTCTAAGAAGCATGTAATTGAGGTATGGTTGTAATGGGATTAAAAAGAGTAATAGAAGTAGATGGATCGTTGTAGCCGATAAGTAACTGCTAACAAACTGATATACAAACATTATGAGTTTTGTCATCTATACTATATTGTTACATGCTATAGGATTTGACCAAATGATAGCATAAGCTTTCACTAGATTACAAAGTAAAGCTTAATACTGACCAAACAACATGATATGAACTTACGTGTTTGGGTCTAGTAATCTCAAATTGGGCTTTGGACTGTCATCACATATATATACATAGCATATGCGTAATCATAAACAAGGATTATGCCATTGTCTTTAGAAAATTGCACCACTTTAGTCAGCTGCACCCCTTATGCTGCCAAATAAATTGAATTATTTCAACCATTTGTGTTAAGTTACTTGTTTGTGAATATGGATTGATTATGTTATATTTCGTAATACTATTATATTTAAGCAATTTAGTTAATATTCTCATATAAAATTTACACATGAAGGGTTCATAATCTTGAATCAAACAAAGAAAATTGTACATGCAATTACCTATTACAAATAAATATGATTTTTTCAAGTGTACCCGTGAAATTGACAGCGATACATTATCCATCTTAAAGAAGCCATATGTTAATCAATATTTCTACATTATGAAATACAATTTTTATTCGGAAACAATATCTTGATACATATGTGGATATAAGAAGGAGGAGACTATAGTTTCTTAAAAATAAGACACAAACTTTAAGATATGAAACATTTCCAAACATAATCAATGTTACTATGTTTACCTATAAACTATATGTTATTGGAATATTAAAATAAATAAGGAGGGTGTCATACTGAGTATAAGTTATATATACTGTTGAAAATAGGAAAAAAAAAGTATAAGACCGTATGTACATGTATATCTATGGTATGACTTGTAAGGTGTTAATTTAAATGAGTATTTTGTGGCAGGAACACATTTATTATCTGGAACGATGTAACGTTGTTTGATTTACTCTCTGGAGGCAATAATGAACAGGCTCCTAATGATCAACATGGAGGTGCAGATGAAGAACAGGATCATGATCAAAATGGAGGCCCTAATGAGCAAAATGCTGAACAAGATGGAGACGCTAATGAACAAGATTTAGGCGCTAATGAGCAAAATGCTGATCAAGATGGACAACGCTAATGAGCAAGATTTAGGCTCTAATGAGCATAATGTTGATCAAGATGGAGACGCTAATGAACAAGATTTAGGGTCTAATGAGGAAAATGCTGATCTGGATGAAAATGGAGGCATTAATGAACAAGTTCCTAATCAATATTTGATCTAAATGAAAATGCAGACATCCATAGTGCAGAATAGAGTTCATATTATACGAGTATTAATTCATAACTGTGTGATATTCTGCTTTCTTTTTGGTTTTTGGATTACACGACATATTGATTTTGGAGAAAAGCAATTGACACTGAATATTTGATCTAAATGCAAACATTTGAATCAACTATTGATCAAAATGCAGACATCCATAGCCTACTCATGCTGCAAAATCAGCATATTACGATAGAGTTCATATTATACGAGTATTAATTCATAACTGTGTGTTCATTTTACATGTTTGAGCTTGAGTAGTTCCCTTCTCTATATGCTGCTAATTAGTTTATCTTTTGATTATAATCTACCGGTTGAAAGTCACTGCAACTACTGTGCAATTGTCTTTGTTTCTTCACTAGTATGGGAGATATACAAATGTTTGATTTTGAAGAATAGGAATAAAACCCTTAGGTTGAGTAGGAGGATACAATGTATATAGAACAAATCACACCTAATTTTGACCTTATGTATCTCGAGATACATGTATCTTGACGTATCTGGATGCACGAAATCCTTGATAAAATTTATCAAATAATGACAAGTTATATGACCAAACAATATTTGTCACGTTTTTTCTCAAACATTTTTGGCAATATCTATGGCCAAATAGATCCTAAGAAAATAGAACAACTCAAATTTTTGCACCATCCCTATTTGAGGTGGTCTTTAATTTGTGCCCCCTTAAATGGATTGTCATTATTTTTTCACATACTGCTTATTTGATGAAATTTGTTGTCAAAAGTATTCATAACTAGTGCTTAATTTTTCTGCAAAATCTTTTTAGAGAAAATTGTTGGGAAAGGCAAGGCACTAACAAGAATGCCCGACAGGATAACAACGGAATAATACCCAAGTCTAACTTTCCCTTTCAATTTGAACCAAGATAAGACAAACTAAATCAAGCAAACGAAGAATGGACAACAAGTATATCAACCAAACAAAAACAACAAGATAAGAACAAGCCAATCACACAATCCATAAAATTCATTCTTCTGCATTTTTCGTCTCTGCTTCTTCATTCAACAATGGATAGATACTATTCACTTGAACACAACCCTGATGCGATCCCTCCTAATGATACCATCCACTGTCTTACTTTTGGGTGCAGAATGCAAGTTGCATCCTTCAACGATTATATTCCGATGGTAACGATTCGAATATAATTTCTTCGTTTAGGAAAATTTAATTCATGAAATTGTTACTGATTTCTATAATTTGTATTTCAGCACTACTCTGTTATATTTCAGCAACTCATTTTCTTGTCTTGTACATTTTGTAGTCTCGATCAAGAGGAATAGGGCTCTTTAATTCGGTGTAAGTATGAGCAACTTGAGATATGTATACACTTTTTCTGCTGTCTAAGGCTAATTTATATATGCAGGATTAATGTTGATGTACCAGACAACGTGAGTAATCATCTTGGAACTACCGTAGCCAACATTTACTGTAGCCAATGTGATAAGATGATTGGGTGGAAAATTGTAAGATACTAATATTAAAGATCATCATCAAAGAGATTTTGTTGCTTTTAAAAAAGAAATACTGAATTTTGTATTTCTCCAGATTGCAGTCACCCAACCGTCCGAGTATATTACACAAGGGAGATTCTGCATGAGATTGTAAGTTTCTAATTATAAAATTGCAAATCTCATACATAAGTGGTAAGAATTATGAGGGTTAATACAAAGGAGTATTTTGTTGCAGGGACAAGCTTAGTTTTTCGAATTGTGTACCGATGATTCTTTCAATCCAGGAACAAAATTTCTGGGCTAATGAGGAAAATGCAGATCAAGATGCAGACACAACTGATGGAGATGGAGACTCTAATGATCCAGATTTAGGTGCTAATGACCAAAATGATGAACAAGATTTAGGCGCTAATGAGCAAAATGTTGATCAAGATGGAGACTCAGATGAAGAATTTGATGGCACTATTTCCAGTTACTTGATGCATTTCCTCAGTCAAAATGCTAATCAAGATGGAGACACTAATGAGCAAAATGTTGATCAAGATGGAGACTCAGATGAAGAATATGATGGCGCTATTTCTAGTTACTTGATGCATTTCCTCAGTCAAAATGCTAATCAAGATGGAGACGCTAATGAGCAAAATACTGATCAACATGGAGTCGGTAATGAACAGAATCAAGATCAAGATGAAGACCTTAATGAGTAAAATGTTGATCAAGTTGTAGGAGTTAATGAGCAAAATGCTGATCAACATGCAGTCGGTAATGAACAGAATCAAGTTGAAGACCCTAATGAGCAAACTGCTGATCAAGTTGTAGGAGCTAATGAGCAAAATGCTGATCAACATGGTGGCGGTAATGAACAGAATCATGATCAAGATGGAGTCCCGCCAACTAAACGAATGAAGACATAGATCAAGTGGCTGATGGAATAGATAATATTGATGAAAATGAAGACATTGATAGGCTACTCATTCTGATATTCTGCTTATACAAAATGCTATAATTCATAATTGTGTGATATTCTGTTTTCCATTTCTGTTTTGAGATTGTACTACATATGTATTACTTCTGGTTGGAATAAACCAATTTCAGATTGTACTTAGTTTATTTTTAATTTCTTGATACAAGTCATCTGTCGAGCATTTGAGTATAATCGATTACTGGATTACTGATATTTCCTTAGATTTTGCTACTCAACTTCAGTTTGTGGACGACTAATTTTTGAAAGCCACAGAGGAGTGTCAATGCCAGTGGTCATCTGCTTAAGTATATACTGAAATTCACACAAGAAATTACTCTGATAAGTTTTTACCATTGAAATTCACATAAGAAATCATGATTAAATAATATGTCAGGCATCTATTATTCTGCGTAACTACTCTGATGAATAATATGTCAGGCATCTATGATTAAATCATGGTGTCTTCCCTGATTCCCTGTTTTGTGATTTGCACCCAAGTCGCCGCTGTAAGATCCCCCTATCTTGGCCTTCTTACGTACATCATAGGCCGCACGCTCCTTTAGACCCTTGTCTTCAATCTTTCTAGCTAGATCAACTGCTTCTGGATAAGTCATGGTACTCATATTTGGGGCTAGGGCATTGAATAGACGACTAACCAACCCATACACGAACCTCTGAACTCTATCTGCTTCAGTAGGTACCAACAAAGGAGCATATCTGGCGAGCTTACAGAATTTGGCGTTATATGTTGCCACATCCATATCTGGAGTATGTACCAACCTCTCAAACTGCGTTGCATACTTCTGCCTCTGACTGTTAGGAAGGAAATTATCCATGAACAACTTAGTGAATTCATTCCACTTCAGTGGTGCCGCCCCAGTAGGTCGACCTAGCAACACAATCTCATACCAAGTGTTAGCCATGTCCTCTAGTTTGTATGCTGCCAGCTCCACCGATCTCTCACTAGAACATCCTAGAGCCCGGAGGGCCTTGAACGTCCCATCCAAGAAGCTTTGAGGATCCGCCGAACTATCAGAACCTGTGAATTGTGGTGATTTCAATTTCAAGAATTCCTGCAAGGATACCTCTTTATTCCCAAAAGTATAAGTCCGTGCAGGTGTCTGAAGTGGTGCATGTGTCTGAGTAGCAGCAACCTGACCATCCCTCTCTTGTCTATCCATTCTATTGACCAAACTCTCTATGGCTTTCTGCATGGAGGCAAGTACCCCAGTAGTAGCATTCTCCTGTAATGTTGGAGGTGGACTAGCGTTCCTTTCCGGAGTGACCTCCCTTGAAGTCCTAAAAGTGGTGCTGCGGTTCCCTGTGGTGGCATTACGGCTCTCTCCTCAAACAGTTCTGCGAGCTCTGTCCCTTCCCCAAGTTGAGGAAGTTGGCTGCCTGGCCGAAGTGACATTAGGTGCCTCATGAACACCTGTTGTAGCTTTGTCATTAGATAATCGTGTAAGAGCCATCTGGTTAACAGAAACGAATAATGTTAGATTAATCTAGTTGACCCTAAACGTCACACACATAAGCAGGAATGAGAAAGAAAGGCAAAACACATCCTATCACGTCCTCACAGAATCACGATTATAGAAATGGCCGGCAACTTAACCATAATTGAGATTCTACTACTAACGTGTGCTCCACAAGTCACTAGAATAACCTAGTGCTCTGATACCAACTTTGCCACGGCCCAATTAAGGATCATGACCAGCGCTAAGGGGGAGAATCCCAAAGCAAGCCTTATCAGAATTCTACAGAAAAGCGGGCACAATTTCCTTTGTTTTTAGGCCTATCCTGAATTTTTTTGTCTCAGAAATTCACAACACAACTAATAGCAACTATAAACCACAACATAATATCCATCAATGATCTAATTGTCACGCAATAAAATCAATTCATCTCCAAATAACGGAAAAAGTTCCAAACTAGTCACTTGACTACAATTCAAAGGACTAATCTTGACTCAAATCAAAGAAATGACAAATGGAGTGACTCTAAGAGTTTTTAAAAGAAACTAAATAAACATAGCAAATCAATAGTTCTCTTGCCACGCGAAGCAATGCGGGGCTCACCAGATGCTACCAAATCACACGCTAGTTATTGAAATCCTCTTCAATACCACCTGAGTTCTCTGTAAAAATAATTAGCGAGGAGTGAGACGCTAGCTCAGTGAGTAATAATACTTAACCACAACCATTTTAATGAGGGACAAGTCAGAAAACATGCTAGTGTAATAGTCATAATGATGAAATAATGCTCTTTCAGAAACAATAACAATATTCAATCTTATGTGCCTCGTATAAGCAAAATCAATGTAAATACTTAATAGCAACTGAGAAAAAGAACATTTCCATATCAAATCTTATACCTGGGAGGTTTCCAAGGATGAATCATGTAATCAGTGTGGCCTTCTCTTTAAGAAGTAACCAATAACAGTGAACTCCTCATAAAGGAGTTAAGTATTCATATCAGTAGATCCCTACTCGAGGGATATCAGTAACAGTATACTAGTTCTACCTTCCCACTAGCAAGGGTTTATCAGTAATCAGAACTACAAGGTGCACTAGGTCTAACGTACATGTCGTTAGCTACGGGATTCATCAAGGTCTACTCCCATTTATATTTTTCTTGTAATCAGTAGAAGCATTTCAAAATTGAACAGAGCATTTAAATCTTATCATTTCAAAGTTTAACAAACACCTGTCAAAATATTATTTCTCAAATAAGTGTAAAACCTTTTCAATAACAGTAATCATATCTTGTAAGAATGAGATCATATGTCCCACATGCAAATTCAAAACAGTAGGTAACACATTTACTTTATAAACCATGCAAAAATCCATAAATTTGTGAAATACAAATTGTGGTAAGATTACTACTCAAAGTAGTTGTGTTGAGTTACCAAGCTTGCCACTCGATTACTCCGTACGAATTCCTTTGGTCAATCTATAATCACATTCATAACAATTTCGTGTTAACTCCTTCATTTAGGCTATTTCATACTAAAATTTAGAATACTCAGCCCCTTTAGGATTCTTATCAAGTCTGTAGAAGAAGAAGAAAGGAAACAAAGATTTACCTCAGACCTCTTTCTCCTCCTACCAAACAACTTTTTCTTATCGTCTCTGTTCCTTCGCTGGAAAAGAAACGCAGCTGCTAGCGTTCTCTTCCTTTTTCCTTGTTTTGTTTTCTTGCAGCGTTGCTGCTGTTCTGTTAGGGCTTTCAACTCCCTTTTTTTTTTACATGAGAGCTAAATGACGACATATATGCTCTTATTTTAATATAGGGTATTACAAAAATAATAATATTTTTTTTTAATCCCTAGTAAAAGGTTAGAAAATTTTCAGAGCGATTATAAAACAGAGCTGGTGAAGCCATTTCAAAACAGAGCTCTTCTCAATTAGTAGTATTCAAGAATCAAGAACTGATTTTTCTGTTATAATTCCCACCCATTATTTGTTTTCTTGGATTCTCATTAATCAACCAACTCTTTCTCCCTGGTGAGAAGTTAAGTCTCTTCTTTCCATTGATTTTTCCAGCTTTTATATTTCTCTTACATTTTCTTCTTTTTTCTGTAATTGGTGAAACATGTCTTCTGATTACTTCCACTGTCGTAGCTGTGGAACTCGAGTTGCACTCGTTATGGATTACGATCACACTGTAAGGATTTCTACTCTGTATGATTTCTTGCTATCGATTTGTGGTTCTTTGATACTCCAAATTTTCTATTAATTTCTTCTGAATTGTTCTATTCGCTTATAAAGAAAAAAACAAATATAACCAACTTATTGTTCTATTCGATCAGTATGCGGTGTCCTTTGATGACAATATGTACGACTCAATCCCTTAATTTCTGCAGCTAGTTGTACATGAATTCATCACTACTTGCTATATTTCTTGACTAAGCTCAGAATCAACTTATTTTCTTGTGTTATAAACACTGCAGGTAGATGACTTAGTGAATGCAGGGTTTTTTACTGAAGTGTAAGTCTCGTGCAATTTCAACATCTTGAGATTTTATTTATTGCCTAATGAGCCATATATGCAGGTTTAATGTTGAAGAAGCACAGAACGAGCAATATCTTCTAGTAGATGGCATGACCCTAGCCAAGACTTACTGTGTCAAATGTAGCATCCCGCTCGGATGGAAACTTGTAAGATACTAGTAATATTAAAGATCATTGAGTTTCATGATAACAACAAGATTTTGTTGTTCTTTTTTTTCCCTCTTGTATTACAGAATTTATGATTTCTCCAGATTGCAGCCTCCCAACCGTCTAGGAGTCATAGAGCAGGAGGATTCTATATGAGATTGTAAGTTTCTAATCACGAATTTGCAGATTGAGACCGTCTGCACAGGATTATATGTGGTATGACTTGTAAGGTGTATTTTGTGGCAGGAAGGCGGTTAGTTTCTGGAATGATGTAACGTTGCATGATCAAAATGGAGGCGCTAATGAGCAAAATGTTGATCAAGGTGGAGGTGCTAATGAGCAAAATGTTGATCAAGGTGGAGGCGCTAATGAGCAAAATGTTGATCAAGGTGAAGGCGCTAATGAGCAAAATGTTGATCAAGGTGGAGGCGCTAATGAGCAAAATGTTGATCAAGGTGGAGGTGCTAATGAGCAAAATGTTGATCAAGGTGGAGGCGCTAATGAGCAAAATGTTGATCAAGGTGAAGGCGCTAATGAGCAAAATGTTGATCAA
>JAJOOS010008188.1:0-16717 GCA_029582725.1 Solanum chiquidenum | reverse complement strand
AAGGATGTGTTATGATACGCTATGAGGCTTGTTTGGGGTTCCTTCGGGTTCCCCATTCGCCGGTCACGTCTAGGCCCTAGGCTTGGGTCGTGACAGTAAATCCTAAACCCTATTTCCTAAATCCTAAACCCTTAATCCTAAACCATAAACCCTAAACCCTCAAATCTAAACCCTCAACCTCAAACCCTAAACCCTAGGCCTTATCCCTAAACCTTAAATCCTAAACCCTAAAACCTAAACCCAAAACACTAAACTCTAAACTCTAACACATAAACCCTAAACCATAAACCCTAAACCCTAAACCATTAACCATAAACCCTAAACCCTAAAACCTAAACACTAAAGCCTAATCCCTAAACACTAAACAATAAACTCTAAATCCTAATCACTAAACCCTAAACCCTAAACCCTAAACCCTAAACCCTAAACCCTAAACCCTAAACCATAAAACCCTAAACCGTAAACCCTAAATTAAAATCATAAACCCTAAACCCTAAACACTACACCCTAAACCCTAAACCCTAAACCCTAAACCCTAAACTATAAACCCTAAACCCTAAACTGTAATCCAAAACCCTAAACCCAAAACACTAAACCATAAACCCTAACCCTAAATATGAAACACTAAACCCTAAACCCAAAACCCCAAACCCTAAATCCTAAACCCTAAGCCCTAACCCTAAACCGTAAACCCCTAACCCCAAACCCTAAACCTTAAGTCCTAACCCTACACCCAAAATCCTGAACCCTAAACACTTAACCCTAAACCCTAAACCCTAAACCCTAAAAACTAAACCCTAAAAACTAAACCATAAATCCTAAACTTTGAACACAAAAACCTAAACTCTAAACCCATAATCATAATTCCTAAACCCCAAACTCAAAACCCTAAAACCTAAACCATAAACCATAAACCCTAAACCCTAAACCCTACCCACTAAACCGTATGCCCTAAACCCTAAATCCACAACCCAAAACATTAAATCCCTAAACCCAAAACCTTATACCATAACCCCTAAACCCTAAACCCTAATACCTAAATCCTAACTGGTAAACTTTAAACCCTAAACCCTAAATCCTAAACCTAAAACTTAGATTAATAAATGCTAATACCTAAACCCTAAACTCTATGATCGGAACCTTAAAACCTAAAACCTAAACCCTAAATCCTAATTTCAAAACCCTAAACTCTAAAATGTAAAATCTAAACCCTAAACCCTAAACTCTTAAACCTAGACACTAAACCATAAACGTTAAACTATAAACCCTAAATTGTGAACACTATACATTAAACCATAAACAATAAACCCTAAACCCTAATTGTTAAACCCTTAACCCTAAACCATAAACCCTAAATCCTAAACAATAAATCCTAAACCCTAAACCATATATTCCCTTACCCTTAAACCCTAACCCTAAACCCTAAACCCTATACCCTAAACTTAAACCATAATTCCTAAACCCTAAATACTAAACCCTAAACCCTAAACCCTAAACTCTAATTCCTAAATGCTAAGGCCTAAACCTAAAACACTAAACCCTAAATCCTAAATCCTAAACCTAAAACTTAGAATAATAAATCCTAAACCCTAAACCCTAAACCCTACAATCGATACCCTAAACCCTAAACCCTTAACCCTAAACCTAATTCCTTAACCCTAAACCCTAAACTTTAAAACCTAAAATCTAAACCCTAAACCCTAAACCCTAAACGATAAACCATTAACCCTAAACTGTAAACACTATAGATTAAACCTTAAACAATAAACCATAAACCCTAATTGTTAAACCCTACACCCTAAACTATAAATCCTAAATCCTAAACCCTAAACCCTAAACCCTAAACCCTAAACCATGTAATCTATTAACCTAAAACCCTAACCCTAAACCCTAAACCCTGAACCCTATATGCTAAACTCAAACTATAAACCCTAAACCCTAAATACTAAACCCTAAACCCTAAACCCTATTTCCTAAATGCTAAAGCCTAAACCCTAAACCCTAACCCTAAATCCTAAACCCTACACCCTAAGCCTTAACCCTATATCCTAAATCCTAAACCCTTAATCCTAAACCCTAAACCCTAAACAATAAACTTTAAACGCTAAACCCTAAACCCTAAACACTAAACCCTAAATACAAAAACCTAAACCCTAAACCCTTAACCATAAACCCTTAGACCTAAACCCAAAACCTTAAACACTAAACATTAAACTCTAAACCCTAAACCGTAAACCCTAAACTATAACCCTAAACGCAGAAACCTAAACTTATATCATAAACCAAAAACTCTAAACTCTAAACTTAAAACCCAAAACCCTAAATGCTAAACTCTAAAACCTAATTCCTAAACCCTCAACCATAAACTCTAAACCCTAAATCCTAAATCCTAAAACCTAAACCCTAAGACCTAACCC
Source organism: Solanum chiquidenum (assembly GCA_029582725.1). Taxonomy (NCBI): domain Eukaryota; kingdom Viridiplantae; phylum Streptophyta; class Magnoliopsida; order Solanales; family Solanaceae; genus Solanum; species Solanum chiquidenum. The sequence goes on along the minus strand of JAJOOS010008188.1, from coordinate 14,300 downwards.
TAAAGCCAAAATGTTAAACCCTAAACCCATAAACCCTAAACCCTAAACTTAAACCATAAACCCTACACCCTAAACACTAAACTCTAAAAACAAAACCCTAAACCGTAAATCCATAAACCCTAAACCCTAAACCCAAAACCCTAAACCCTAAACCCTAAACCCAAAACCCAAAACCCTAAACTCTAGCCCTAAATACTAAACACTAAACCCTAAACCCCAAACCCAAAATCCTAAACCCTAAGCGCTAACCCTAAACACTAAATACTGAACCCTAAATCCTAAACCCTAAACCCCAAACCCCTAACCCTAAACCCTAAACCCTAAGTCCTAACCCTTAATCCTAAATCCTGAACCCTAAAAACTAAACCCTAATTCCTAAACTCTAAACAATAAAACCTAAACTCTAAACCCATAACCATAAACCCTAAACCCTAAACTCTTAACACTAAACCCTACACCCTAACCACTAAACTGTATGCCCTAAACCCTAAATCCATAACTCAAAAACTTAAATCCCTAAACCCTTAACCTTATACCATAACCCCTAAACCCTAAACTCTAATACCTAAACCCTAAACCCTAAACTCTAAATCCTAAACCTAAAACTTAGAATAATAAATCCTAAACCCTAAACCCTATGATCGGAACCCTAAACCCTAAAACCTAAACTTTAACCTATAATTCCTAAACCCTAAACCTTAAACTCTAAACTCTAAAATCTAAACCCTAAACCCTAAACTCTTAAACCTAAACCCTAAAGCCTAAACTATAAACACTATACATTAAGCCTTAAACAATAAACCCTAAACCCTAATTGTTAAACCCTAAACCCTATACCCTAAACTTAAACTATAAACCTTAAACCCTAAACCCTAAACCCTAAACCCTAATTCCTAAATGCTAAAGCCTAAACCCTAAACCCTAACCCTAAATCCTAAACTCTACACCCTAAATCCTAAATCCTAAAGCTTAAATCCTAAACAATTAACCCTAAACCTTAAACCCTAAATGTTAAACCATAAATCCTAAACCCTAAACCCTGAATACAAAACCCTAAACCCTAATTCATAAATCCTAAACCATAAACCCTAAGCACTAACCCCTAACACTAAACCCTAAACCCTAAACCTAAACCATAAACCCTAAACCCTAAACACTAAACCCTAAACCCTAAACACTAATTCCTAAACCCTAAACACTAAATCTTAAACCCTAAAACCTTAACTATAAACCCTAAGACCTAACTGTAAACCCTAAATCCTAAACCCTAAACCCTAAACCATAAAACCCTAATCTCTAACCCTAAACCCTAAACCCTAAAATTAAACCATTAACCCTAAACACTAAACACTAAACCCTACACCCTAAACCATAAATCATAAACCCTAAACCATAAACCATAAACCCTAAATCGTAAACCCTAAACTTTAAACTCTAAACCCTAAATCCCAAACCCTAAACCCTATACCCTAAACCCTAAACCCAAAACCCTATACCCTAAAACCTAACCCTAAATACTAAACAATAAACCCTAAACCACAAACCCAATTGCTAAATCCTAAACCCTAAACCTTAAATAATAAACCCTAAACCCTAAAAACTAACCCTAAATCCTAAACTCTAAACACTAATACCTAAGCTCTAAACCCTTAACCATAACCCCTAAACCCTAAACCCTAAATTCTAAACCCTAAACCCTAAACCAAAATCCATAAATCCTAAACCCAAATCACTAAAACCTAAGTCCTAAACCCTAAATCTACAACTCAAAACCTTAAACCCTAAACCCAAAACACTATACCCTAACGCCTAAAGCCTAAGCCCTAAACTTTATACCGTAATACCTAAACCCTAACCCCTAACCCCTAACTCCTAAACCCTAAACGCTAAACCCTAAACACTAAACCTAAAACTTGGAACCATAAATCCTAATACCTAAACCAAAAACCCTAAACCCTAAGATAGGAACCCTAAACCCTAAACCCTAATTCCCAAACCATAAAACCTAAACTATAAAATCTAAAATCTAATCCCTAAACCCTAAACTCTTAACCATAAACCCTAAACCATAAAACCTTAACCCTTACCTAAACCCTAAATCCTAAACCCTAAACAATAAACCCTAAACTCTAAACCCTAAACCCTAAATATTAAACCCTAAACTCTAAATCCTAAACACTAAATGCTAAACCCTAATACCTAATCCCTAAATCATAAACCCTAAATCCTAAACCCTAAACTCTAAACACTAAATCCCTAACCCTAAACCCTAAACCCTAATGCAAAACCTTAAACCCTAAACTTAAACCTTAAACCCTAAACCCTAAACCCTTACCCAAAACCCTAAATACTAAAACCTAAACCCTAAACCCAAAACGCTAAACCCTAAACCCTAAACCCTAAACTCTAAACCCTAAACCCTAACCCTAAATCATAAACCCTAACCCTAAGCCCTAAACCCTAAACTTAAACCCTAAATCCTAAATCCTAACCCCTAAACCGTAAACCCTTAACACTTAACCCAAAACCCTAAACCCCAAACTCTAAACAATTCCTAAACCCTAAACTCTAACCCTAAATCCTAAACCCTACACGTAAACCCTAAATCCAAAACTCTAAACATTAAATCCTAGCCCTAAACACAAACTACAAAACCCTAAACCCAAAACACTAAACCCTAATCCCTAACCCTAAACTCTAAATCCTATACCCTAAATCCTAAAAACTAAACACTAAACCCTTAACCTTAAACCCTAAAACCTAAACCCGAAACACTAAACTTTAAATCCTAAAAACCTAAACCCTAAAACCTAAACCTTAAGCCCTTAATGAAAAACCCTAAACCTAAAAATCCCTAAATATTAAACCCTAACCATAAACCTTACACCCGAAACCATAAACCCCAAACCCTAACCCCTAACTCCTAAACCCTAAACCTTAAACCTACGACTCGAAATCCTAAAACCTAAATCATAACCCTTAACCTCAAACCGTAAATACTAAACCCAAATACCTAAATAGTAAACCATAAACACTATACACTAAACCCTAAATCCTAAACCCTAATCTCTAAATCCAAAGCCCTAAGCCATAAACCCTAAATACTTAACCCCTAAACCCTAAATCCTAAACCTATAATTCAAAACACTAAACCATAAACCCAAAACCCTAAACCCTAAACCCTAAACCCTAACCCTAAACCCTTAACCCTAAACCCTAAACCCTAAACCCTAAACACTAAACTCTAAACCCTAAATACTAAACCCTATACATTAAACCTTAAACACTAAACACTAAAACCTAGATTATAAACCCTAAACCATAAACCCTAAACCCTAAACCCTAAACTCTAAACCCTAAATCCTAACACTAAACCCTAAACCCTAAACTTAAACCATAAACCAAAAACCATAAACCCTGAATATAAAACCCTAAACCCTAATTCATAAATCCTAAACTAAATACTAAATCCTAAATCCTAAACTATAAGCGTTAAATCTTAACCTTAAATAGAAAACACTAAACCCTAAGCCGTAACACTAAACCCTAAACCCTAAACCCTAAACCCTAAACTTTAAACCCTAAACCCTAAACAATAAACTCTAAATTCTAAAACTTAAACACTAAAACATAAACCCTAAACCCTTAACCATAAACCCTAGACCTTAAACCCTAAGACCTAAACACTAAAACCTAATCCTAAACCTTAAACCCTAAACCCTAACTCCTAACTCGTAAACCCTAACCCTTAAACCTACATATCGAAACCCTAAACCGTAAACCCTAAATCCTAACCCCTAAACCCTAAACCCTAAACCCTAAACACTAAATTCTAAACCCTAAACCCTTAACACTTAATCATAAACCCTAAACCCTAAACCTACATATCGAAACCCAAATCCCTAAACCCTAAACCTTAAACCCTAAACCCTAAACCCTAAACCCTAAACTTAAATCCTAAACCCTAAACCCTAAACCTTAAATTCTAAACTCTAAACGTTAAATCCTAACTCTAAACACAAAATACTAAATTCTAAAACCTAAATCCCAAACCCTAAACCCTAAGCCCTAATCCTAAATCCTAAATCCTAAACTCTTAACCCCTAACACTAAAACCTAAACCCTAAACCCTAAACCTTAATCCCTAAACCCTAAACACTAAACACTAAATCCTATAACCTAAACTCTAAAAACACAACCCTAAACCCCTAACCATAAACCGTCAGCACTAACCCTAAACCCTAAACCCTAAACCCTAATTCCTAAACCCTAATTCCTAAACCCTAAACCCTAAACACTAAACCCTAAACACTAAACTCTAAACCGTAAACCCTAAACTGTAAACCCTAAACTGTAAACCCTAAACCCTAATCCCTAACCCTAAACTCTACTAACCTACAGGATGGGGTATCCAAAGGGGTGAAATTGACTCATGTTATGCATGAGGTTTTACACACTGACCATAGAAAAGACTCTAGAGCCACTGCCACCACTGCAGACAACATGAAGACTAAAAAGAAATGCAATATTCAATTATCAGATGAGGATCATCGTTTGAAACAGGTGCAGACAAAAGAGCCCTCTGAGGGTGTGAACTATCAGAGAGTCCAGACAAACAACAATGAAAACAAAGAGGGGTATCAAACTCCTATCAAGTTTCAGGACAAGGGGAAGACACAAGACAATATAGCAACTGAAAAACAAGGGGGAGAAAGAGACCTCAACTTGATAACAAATAATAAATCCCAAGGAAGATTTAGCAAAAAGAGAAGGGACACCATTAAAAAGAAACTTCAGAAAGAGGTTGCAATATAAGACACCAACAAGAAGAAAATGCAAGAGCAGAATGAACAGACTCCATAAACCAGCAACAAGCACAATGGTGAGTATGATATGGTTCACTCAGAGGATGAATATGATGAAGACACTCAGTCCATTGAGGATGAAGAGGAGGATGAGGAGGGGGAAGAAGTCAGTTCTCACCTTATCAAAGCCTTTTGTTCAACATTTCAGAGTGCATTTCAAGAGGAAATACAAGAAGTAGTTGAACAGCAGGGGTTATCTCCTAGGAGTAGGAAACAAGATAAACATAAATACAGACAAGCCTCCAAAAGTACTTCTGCTCAGACTAGTAGACCCAACACTAGGTCCAAAAGTAGAGGTTTTTAATGATTAAGACACTCTGTTGGAATGCAAGGAGTATTAATACTCTTGGTTCTCTGGAACGACTTCAAACTCTCAAGAAACTTCACAATCTGTCAATGATTGCTATTCTTGAACCCTTTGCTGACAACTCTCATCTCAACAGTTATAGAATCAAATTGAACATGGAAAATGCCTTCTGTAATTCTAATGGGAAGATTTGGTTATTCTGGACTACTGAGTTGAATTTTAATATTTTGGAATCTGAGGATCAACACATCACATGAACTATGCAACATGTGGAAATCAAAGAAAAGTTTTTTATCACAATTGTGTATGCCAAATGCAAGGACTATCTGAGGAGACCATTGTGGGTTATACTTATTCATCTTTCTAATATGAATATCCCTTGGTGTACTATTGGTGATTTTAATGTCATTACTACCCCTGAGGAGAAACAAGGTGGCATTCCCTACAACATGAATAAAAGCTTTTAATTCATTGCAACTATTAAAGCCCGTGGGTTAATGGATCTTGGCTACACTAGTCAGAGGTATACGTAGTGCAATCAGAGGGATGAAGAGGCTAGAGTGTGGACGAGACTGGATAGAGCTATGGTCAATGACAACTGGCTACAAGGAATCTCTCAAACTGCTATTACCCATCTCCCTTCAGTGGGGTCTGATCACTCCCCCTTATTGATGGAGATTGTAGATAATTATAAGCAACTAATCAAATACTTCAAGTTCTTGCATTGCTGGACTAAACATGAGGAGTTTAATAATGTGGTTAAAGCTTGCTGGGGCAGGGAAGTGGAAGGTAATCCTATGTGGAGGCTACAACACAAAATGAAGAGGTTGACTGCTACTCTTAGTACCTGGTCCAGAGCATCATTTGGAGACATTTTCAGCATTGTTAGAGATCATGAGGAGAGAGTTAGAGTGGCTGAGGAAGCATTGATTGCTAATAATTCTGCTGAAAATAGAGCAAGCTTACACCAGATTAATGCCAGATACATCAAATACTTGAAGTTGGAGGCTTCTATCCTCAAACAGAAGACTCAACTTCAGTGGTTTAAATATGGTGACACTAATTCTAAGTACTTTCATGCCATTATGATTGGTAGAAGAAGGAAACTTTGTATCCACAGAGTCTGTACAGGAAGTGAAGAATGGGTGGAAGGTGATGAGAATATAGCCAGTGTAGCCTGTGATCACTTCAAGAACATATTCACTAGAACTAAGCAGTCTATCAATGAGGATATTTTACAACATATCCCTAGAATGGTCACTCTTGAGCAAAATATGATCCTCCAAAAAATGCCTACTAGTGACGAACTACATCAGGTGGTCTTCTCTATGAATCCTAATTCAGCTCCTGGTCTGGATGGGTTTGGGGGGAAATTTTTTCAGAATTGCTGGGACATCATCAAAGAAGATATCTTGAGTGTTGTCCATGCCTTCTTCTATGGTTACTTCATGCCTAAGTTCATTTCCCATGCATGTTTGGTCCTACTCCCAAAAGTAGATCATCCTACTAATTTCTCAGAATTTAGACCCATAAGTTTGAGCAAGTTTACCAATAAAATCATTTCCAAAATTCTTTGTCTTCGACTTGCTCCTATGCTGCCTAACCTTATCTCCAACAACCAATCTGGTTTTGTTAGAGGTAGGAGTATTTCATAGAATGTAATGCTGGCACAGGATATTATTCATGGTATTTAAAAACCTAAGGAAGGGGATAATGTGGTGATTAAGTTGGATATGGCAAAGGCATACGACAGAGTGTTATGGGCCTTTACTAGTCTAGTTTTAAGACACATCGGATTTGGAGAATGTTTCATTGACATGGTGTGGAGGATTATGAGTAATAATTGGTATTCCATTATAGTCAATGGAACAAGGTATGGTTTCTTCCACTCTACAAGAGGTCTCAAGCAAGGTGATCCTCTCTCCCCATCCCTACTTATTTTAGGGGCTGAGGTGTTGTCCAGAATGCTTAATCACTTGTATAATAACCAACAGTACCATGGGTTCCAAATGGATTGCAGAGGGCCTCAGATCAATCACTTAAGCTTTGCTGATGATGTTGTCATCTTCACTTCAGAAAGAGAAGAGTCTCTAAATCTTATTATGGAGACCTTGTCAACCTATGAAGATACTTCAGATCAACTTGTCAATAAAGAAAAAAGTCATTTCATGGTCCCCAAAGATACTCCTCCTCACCTTATTGATATGATCAAAGAGGTCACTGGCTTCACTCAAAAAGAAAGTCCTATAACTTACCTCGGCTGCCCTCTTTACATATGAGGACAAAGGATCATTTACTACTCAAATTTGGTGGCAAAAGTTGTCAAAAAGTTCAGTGGCTGGCAGTCCAGAATACTCAGCTTTGGTGGGAAGGCTACATTGGTTAAACATGTACTCCAATCAATACCTATTCATACTATGGCAACCATTTCCCCTCCTAGAACTACCCTGCAGTATATCAAAAGAGTGACAACAGACTTTTTTGGGGGGATGGATAAAGATAGGAAAAAATACCATTGGGCTTCTTGGGAATCTCTTAGTTTCCCTTATGAGAAGGGTGGCATTGGGGTAAGACATCTTCATGATGTTTGCACTTCTCTTAAAAATAAACAGTGGTGGAATTTCAGGACCAAGCACTCTTTATGGGGTCAATTCCTCAACCAAGTACTGCCAGAGGTCCAATCCAGTAGCTAAGAAAGGGGAAACAGGAGAATCTCTAGTTTGGAAAAACATGTTGAGGAATAGGGAGAGGGTGGAAGCAGAAATAGGATGGAGAATACATTCTGGAAATACCTTTTTCTGGTGGGATAACTGGATGGGGGAGGGACCTTTAGCTCACTAATGTCAGGGCATAACTAGCTTGAATAATATTCAAGTTTCTTACTTTTTTAAGGAATGAACAGTGGAATGAAACATTGGTGAGAATGCATGTACCACCTTTGCTAGTTCCCAAAGTGCTTAGCACTGTTATTCACTACCAAGCAGGAGTCCCGGATGAAGCTTATTGGAAACAAAATGAAAATGGCACTTTCACCTGTTCATCTACCTGGAACCTGATGAGGTGTAAGGAGAACAAGAGCAGATTATTCTCTGCTCTTTGGCATAAAAAGGTTCCTTTCAAAGGTTTCTTTCAAAGTTTCCTTTCTTCTGTGGAGGGCCCTCAAATTTAAACTCCATACCAATGATAAGTTGAGTTCCTTTGGAGTACAACCTGCAACTTGTTTCTGCTGCATTAGGCAAGGATGGGATGATATTGAACACATTTTTGTTACTGGCAATTTTGCAGCTCATATCTAGAAGCTCTTCTCCGGACTGCTGGGAATTATTCACAATCCCAGGCCACTACAGAACCTCCTAATGAGCTGGTGGGGAATGGCTGCTAAAAATGATGTCCACAAACTCCTTATTCAGACCCTTCCCATTTCAATTTGCTGGAATCTCTGGAAGAACAGATGCTAAGTGAAATATGGTCAGAAAAAATCTAATATGGCAAGAGTAAAGTATCTGATTTTTAAAGAGACTTTCCAACTTCTCATGATCACTTATCCCTATTGTTCATGGTCTAATAATTGGGAGGAGATGATCAATGAAGTTGAGAAATGTTCCCAGGATATCATAATCATGGAGGTCATTTGGCAAAGACCCCCAGCCCCTTTTTGAAGCTTAATACTGATGGTAGTGCACTACATAACCCCGGGAAGATAGGAGGAGGGGTATATTAAGGGACTCCAATGGAAACATGATTTATGCATTCACAATTTCTCTTGGCAATGGTACCAATAATCAAGCTGAAACACAAGCAGCAACCCATGGGCTGGACTGGTGTGTTCAACATGTCTATAGGAAGGTTATTTTGAAAGTCGACTCCGAGCTACTTGATAAATGGCTCAATCACAACAGCAAGCCTCCCTGGAAATTGCAGCAGTACATCAGTCAACTACAGCAGACTATTACTTAGCTGGAATTCTTCAAATGCCAACATACGTATAGAGAAGCCAACACAACAGAAGATTTTTTGTCCAAAAAGAGTCACAGATCAGACATCACTCAGCATTTCTATATTCACAACCATCTACCTGCAGCAGCTAAAGGAAGTTTCCTTATGGAAAAGATGGGAATGATCAATTTCAGGAGGAAAAAGTTGAAGAGAATCAAAAAACCACCTTGAAGCTTCTCATTCCTGCTCTTTTAGGCCTTTTCTAGTTTTAGCTAGGTTCTTAGGTCTAATTGTAAGGGGAGAGTCTCCCTCATTTATGTTTCTTAGAATTTATGTACAGAGAGGAGTCCTCTCTATAGGTGCGTAGTTCTAGGTTTCCTCTTAGAATCATGGGAATGAGTAGATTTTCCTTAGTGGGAAAATACACTCATGAACCACCAAAGGATCGGAGGTAAGGTTTTATGTCTCCCTCCTTGTATTTTTTTGGTTTTTATTCACACTAAGACCCTGACCCCTCCAAGGGTCGTTCAAAAAAAATAAAAAATAAAAAAAAACCTAAACCCTGAACCCTAAACTTAAACCATAAACCCTAAACCCAAAGACCTAAACCCTAAACCCTAAACCCTAAACACTATACCCTAAATCCTAAACCCTAAACCCTAAACCCTAACCCTAAACCCTAAACCCTAAACTTAAACCATAAACCCTAAACTCTAAACCCTAAATGCTAAACCTTTAACCCTAAACACTAAACACTAAACCCTAATTCCTAAATGCTAAACCCTAACCCCTAAACTCCAAACCCCAAACCCTAAGCGTTAATCCTAAACCTTAAATCTTAAACCCTAGACCCTCAACCCTCAACCCTCAACCCTAGACCCTTAACCCTAAACCCTAAACCCTTAACCCTAAATCCTAAACCCTTAACCCTAAACCCTAAACACTAAACCCTCAACCCTAAACCCTAAATGCTAAACCCTAAACCCTAAATCCTAAATCTTAAACCCTAATTCCTAAATCCTAAACCCTAATCTTAAATCATAAACCCTAAACTCTAAACCCTAAATTCTAAACCTTAAACCCTAAACACTAAATCCTAAACCCTATTCCTAAATGCTAAACCCTAAACCCTAATCCCCAAACCCTAAGCCCTAATCCTAAACCTTAAATCCTAAACCCTAAACCCTAAACCTTAAACCCTAAACCCTAAACCCTAAACCCTAAACCTTAAACCCTAAACCCTAAACCCAAAACCGTAAACCCTAAACCCTAAACACTAAACTCTAAACCCTAAACCCTAAACCCTAATTTTTAAATCCTAAACCCTAAACACTAAACCCTAAACCCTAAACCCTAATTTCTAAATCCTAAACCCTAAATCCGACGAGAGGGAGTTGCTCATATGGTAAGCACCCCTCACTTCCAACTCGAAGGTTGCGAGTTTGAGTCACCAAGGGAGCAAAAGGGGTGGGAGATCCTAGGGAGGGATAAAAAAAAAAAGCTTAACGCCAACCCTAAACTTAAACCATAAACCCTACAACCTAAACCCTAAACCTTAAACCTTAAAGCTGAAACCCTAAACCATAAACCCTAATCCTAAATACTAAACACTAAACCCCAAACCCCAAACCCTAAGCCCTAAACCCTAAGCCCTAAACCTAAATCCTAAATCCTGAACCCTAAACAATTAACCCTAAACCGTAAACCCTAACAACTAAACCCTAAATCCTAAACTCCAAACACTAAAACCTAAACTCTAGACCCTTAACCATAAACCCTAAACTCTAAACCCTAAACCCTAAACCCTAAACCATAAACCCTAAACCCTAACCACTAAACCCTATGCCCTAAACCCTAAATCTACAACTCAAAACCTTAAACCCCTAAACTATAAACCTTATACCCTAACCCCAAAACACTAAACCCTAAACCATAATACCTAAACCCTAACTCCTATAACCTAAACCCTAAACCCTAAACCCTAAATCCATAACCTAAAAACATGAAAAAACAAATCCTAATACCTAAACCTTAAACCCTAAATCCTAAATACTAAATCCTAAGATCGGAACACTAAACCATAAAACCTAAACACTAAATCCTAATTCCTAAACCATAAACCCTAAACTCTAAAATCTAAAATCTAAACCCTAAACCATAAATACTAAACCCTAAACCATAAACCGTAAATTGTAACCACTATACATTAAACCTTAAACAATAAACCCTAAACACTAAACCCTAAACCCTAAAACCTAAACCATAAATCATAAACTCTAAACTCTAAACCCTATAATCCTTTAACCTTAAACCCTAACCCTAAACCCTAAACACTAAACTTAAACCATAAAACCTAAACCCTAAACCTTAAATACTTAATCCTAAACCCTAAAACCTAAACCCTAAATCCTAAACCATAAACCCTAAGCCCTAACCCTAAACCCTAAACATTAAACCCTAAACGTAAAACTCTAAACCCTAAACCTTAAATTCTAAAGCCTAAATCCTAAACCCTGAACCGTAAAATTAAACCATAAACCCGAAACCCCAACCCCTAAACACTAAACACTAAACCTTAAATATTAAACCCTAAACCTTAAAACCTAAACCCTAAACCTTTAACCATAAACCCTATGCCCTATCCCCCAAACCCTAAACCATAACCCTTAAAAACTAAACATTAAACTAACAACCCTAAACCCTAAACCATAAATACTAAATACTAAACCCTAAACCCTAACCCTAAGCCCTGAACAATAAACTTAAACTATAAACCATAAACCCTAAACCCTAATATCTAAACCCTAAACCCTAATCCCTAAACACTAAACTCTAAATCCTAAAACCCAGACCCTAAACCCTAAACCCTAAACCCTAAAACCCAGACCCTAAACCCTAAGCCCTAAACCCTAAACATTGAACCCTAACTCTAAACTTAAACTATAAACCCTAAACACTAAATTCTAAACCCTAAACCCTAAATCCTAAATCCTAATTCCTAAATCCTAAATCCTAAACCCTAAATCCTAAACTCTAAAAGCCAAACCCTAAAATCTAAACCCTAAACCCTACACACTAACCCTAAACATTAAACACTAAACCCTAAACACTAAACCCCTAACCCTAAACACTAAAACCTAAACCCTAAATACTAAATCCTAAACTATAACCTTTAAACCCTAAATCCTAAACCCTAAACCATAAACCATAAACCCTAAACTCTAAACCATAAACCCTAAACACTAAACACTAAACTCTAAACACTAAATCCTAAACCCTAAACTTAAATCCTAAACCCTAAACCCTAAACCCTAAACCTTAAATCCTAAACACTAAATTCTAAACCCTAAATCCTAAACCTTAAACCCTAAACCCTAATTATTAAATCCTAAACCCTAAACCCTAAACCCTAAATTCTAAACACTAAATCCTAAACCCTAAACCCCAAACCCTAAAACCAAAACCCTAAACACTAAACCCTAAACCCTAAAACCAAAACCCTAAACCGTAAACCCTAAACCCTAAACCCTAAACACTAAACCCTAAACCCTAAACTATAAACCATACACCATAAACCGTAAACCCTAAACCCTAAACACTAAACACAACCCTAAACCCTAAATGCTAAATCCTAAACCCTAAACACTAAACTCTAAACCCTAACCACTAAACCCTAAATTTAAACCCTAAACCCTAAACCCTAAACCTAAAATTTAAATCCTAAATTTAAACCCTAAACCCTAAACCCTAAACCCTAAACCTAAAATTTAAACCCTAAATGCTAAACCCTAAACCCTAAACCCTAATTCCTAAAACCTAAACCCTAAATCCTAAACACTAACCTCTAAACGCTAAACCTTAAACCCCAAACCCCAAACCCTAATCCCTAATCCTAAACCTTATAAACTAAACCCTAAACCCTAAACACTAAACCCCAAACCCTAAAGTTAAACACTAAACCCTAAACCCAAAACCCTAAACCGTAAATGCTAAACCCTAAACCCTTAACCATAAATCATAAATCCTAAACCCTAAATCCTAAACACTAAACCCCAAACCCCAAACCCTAAGCCCTAATCCTAAATCTTATATTCTAAACCCTTAACCCTAAACCCTAAACCCTAAACTCTAAATACTCTATACTTAAACAATAAACCCTAAACCCTAAAGCCTAAACCTTAAACATTGAAGCTGAAACCCTAAACCCTAACCCTAAATACTAAACACCAAACCCCAAACCCCAAACCCTAAACCCTAAACCCTAAGCCCTAACCCTAAACACTAAATTCTGAACCCTAAACACTAAAACCTAAACCATAAATACTAAACACCAAACACTAAAACCTAAACTCTAAACACTTAACCATAAACCCTAAACCCTAAACCTTAAACCCTAAACCCTAAACCTTAAACCCTAAACCTTAAAGCATAAACCATAAACCATAAACCCTAACCACTAAACCCAATGCCCTAAACTCTAAATCTACAACTCAAAACCTTAAACCCCTAAACCATAAGCCTTATACCCTAACCCCTAAACACAAAACCCTAAACCATATTACCTAACCCGTAAACCCTAACTCCTAAACCCTAAACACTAAACCCTAAAATCATAACCTAAAAACATGAAAAAATAAATCCTAATACCTAAACTTTAAACCCTAAATCCTAAGATCGAAACCCTAAACCCTAAAACCAAAACACTAAACCCTATTTCCTAAACCATAAATCCTAAACTCTAAAATCTAAAGTCTAAACCCTAAACCCTAATCTATTAAACCTAAACCCTAAATCCTAAACCCTAAACTATAACCACTATACATTAAACCTTAAACAATAAACCCTAAACCCTAAATTGTAAACCATAAACCCTAAAAGATAAAACCTAAACCATAAATCCTAAACCCTATAATCCTTTAACCTTAAACCCTAACCCAAAACCCTAAATACTAAACCCTAACCCTAAAACCTAAACACTAAATCCTAAACGATAAGTTAAGATTCATAAATTAGTCTTGTTCTTTGTAATAATTTCCTGCACAGTGAATTTTAAACATGAAAAGTTATTGTTTTGAGCATGTGGTGACTCTAGAACTTGAACCTAAATTTGGAATGGATGTGGAGATTTTCATGTGGTATTGCGGGTGTCAAAAAGGTGTTGTTGTAGGTTGTTCACTGGTTTGGCTGCATAA